>JAODAL010011133.1:0-101453 GCA_025379985.1 Phyllomedusa bahiana | reverse complement strand
GAATAACGGGCTAGTGGTGATGTAGTAAAGACGCCCTCCTTCTTTCCCTTTCTTGACTTTTTTAAAGCTTCTCTGAAATTTTATTGCAACAAGCTGATCCCATTCTGTGCCCACCAAAAGCTCGGGGCCCAATTTCTGTGGGCATCCTGCTTGAAGTTTTGCAATGGTGAATATGTTTCAATTGTAAGGTTTGTTTTGGTTTCATTAAAAAAATTGAACAAATGAGAGGGGATTGTTTAAATCCCAATTCAAATTGACCACTAAATTTATGGGGTTTCAGGGTCAAATTCTTTTGGGAATTTTGTCATTAGGGGGTTTTGTGCAAAAATATGAAACCTGAGCAGTTGGACATGTGCATTCTAAAGTTACTTCATTCTCAGCTCTAAAAATTTTCGAGGGTTTCTTCCCTCCAGCGGGGTGTTTCTTAACTGGGGGGGTGGACATCATCCCCCCCTTTACTGTTCATGCAGCCCCTGAGTCAATTGCTTCCCCCCCCCTCTCGTACCGTGTGGTTCCTAACCCTATCAGTTTTTTTTGTAAGAGCTGTTTAAACCACAGCCTGCATTCATCTAAAAGTCTTCTAAAATGAGCACTGTTTTTTCCCTTTCACGCTGGGGGTTTTGTTCCAATTGAATCCAGTCTTTAGAACTCTCCGGGGGGGCAGCACAGACCCCTTTTTATGTTTACACGCAGGAGTATTTAGGCATCGAGGCACAATTCTCTGTTTTGTTTTTTTTGTTTTGAACCCCTGCTTTTATTAGTTTTTTTGGGCTGGCAGAGTAAAATTGCTGTCGGTCCCTTACTTTGAGTGAGAGAGGCACCTATTGCTCCTTCTATGTTTGCTTTAGGCACCCACGCACAATTCTGCTGTTTTCTGATTGTAGAAGCCCGGTGCAGTGCCTCTGTGTTTCTGCTGACTGTGAAGGGGAAAATTTTTGCCAGTCCCTTCTTTGAGTGAGAGAGGAGGGAATGCAGGCTCCAGAATACCACCAGGGGTGGGGGGGGGGGGGGAGGGCAGACAGAAAAGTAAATTAGTAAGCCAGCACCAATGAAATGCGGGAGGGGAATTCAACCCAAAAATGGGAATGTGTTTACAAAAAACAGATAAGGGGGGACGTGAAAAAAAGACAGTTTGTAAATGACATCCAATTGCCCAAAAATTGCTTGTTTTCCGTCCCTTATTTGAAGCCTTTAATGAAAAAAGATACAACCATTTTAAGAGATGGTCTTATTTAGTTTATTTTAAAAAAAATCAAGAAATTTTACGTTAATCTTTATTTTTATGAAATTTCAACTAAAATCAAATATCCCTATGTTTTTGTGAGTAGTGAATGTTATTGCTGCAATATGCAGATCCACCCCTCAACTTTGAAAGATTCTACTGAACTGAATTTAGATTAACAGAAAACTTATACTGTGGCCAAGTGAAAAGACTTTCTGTATAGATCACTGGACTTTTTTCCAAGTTATTAGCTGCTGCAGGTTTCTGAAAGCGTCACACGCAATGGTCTTGTATACATGTCACCTGGCACCCAATGTGGCACGGCTGGCGCTGCCCTAAGAAGATGCTGCATCAGCTAAAGAGATGAAAAAGACTGCTGCCAGAGATTTGTGTAAATGAACAAGAGGGCGAAATCCCCACTGTCTATGTTTTTCTCCCCCAATTGTCACAGTTGGCATATGGGGTCGTGAATTGTGTCCCAATCCTTTTCTAAGGGCAGAGCTGCTAGCATGTGGATGTTTGGGGTGCGATTTGGGATTTAAAGAGCGTTTCCCCCTGCTCAATTTTTAGAAATTTTTCCTATGAAAAAACCATTGTGAAGGACACATGTAGAATCTGCTCAGCCTGCACAATACACAGATTCCTTGCGCAAAATCGACATTCACAATGTGAAGGCCACAGAGAGAGAATACAGAGACACTACCCCCCAGCAATGTGCCCATTAACCCACACCATGCTAGCAACTCTACCCTGCACCTAACAAAAAAGACCACTTACACAGCTGCCAGGGATAGTGGGGGTTAACACAGCAATGATCACAGGGGATAGGTGCTAGAGGTTGGGAGGGAGATACATGGGGTGGGGGCTGGGTGCAGCGTACCAGCTAGAGCAAAGTGATTTAAATGGACAGAGATGAAAAGCTGCAATATAAGGAAATTATTAGGAATGGGAATGTAGGAAGAAAGGATGGGGAAAAGAATAGCGGGGAAAATGGAAGCTTTGGGAGCAAGACAGAGAGAGTATGACCGAGAGGGAGGATGATAGAGGGAGAGGGTGATAAAGAAGAGGGTGATGCGGGAGAGAGTCAAAAGAGGAGGGTGGAAAGGATAATGGAGGGAGAAGATCATGGGGAAAAGGATTATGGAGGAAGAGGAGGATGAAGGGGGAGGATGATGAGGAAGAAAGTGATGGAGGGAGATGATGAAAGTGGGAGAATAGATGTAAATTTTTTATTATAGGAAAGAAAATTTTGGGGAAGAGGATGATGGAGGAAGAGGAGGATGGAGGTAGAGGATAATGGAGAAGATGATAATAAAAGGAAAGGATTATGAGGCAAAGGGTGTTGTTGGATTGAATGATGAAGGATGAGGATGATCGGGGAGAGGATGATAAGGAAAAGGTTGATGGACACTAAGGAATAAGTGGAACTAGGATGATAGGGAGAAGAGAGTGGAAGCAGAGGATAATGGGAGAAGTATGATGGAGAGGATAATGAAGAGAGGGTAATGTGGGAGAGGAGGATGGGGGGTTTAAAAGGGGGAGGGTTTAAGGGGAGAGGATGTTAGAGGCGAGGATAACAGGGGGGAAGATGATGGAGAGGGAGGATGATGGGGAAGATGATAAAGGACATGGGGAATAGGTGATGCAGGAAGATGATGATGAAGGGAGATGAATATGAAGGGAGAGGAAGATGAAGTAAGAGGATCATGGGAGGTGATAAGGTAGGAGGATAATGGCGAGAGAAGATGATGGAGAGGGAGGATAATGGGAAAGATGATAATAAAGAATGTTTTGGGGAAAGGATAAAGAAGGAAAGGTATTGTGCAGAAAGATGGGGGGGGGATAATGGGGAGAGGATCTGGAGGGTGAAGTGATAAAGTTTAAAAATAAAAGGAAAGGACATGAGGGAAATAATGTTTTTGCGGTAGGTGATAGAAAGAAAATTTATGGGAGGGATTTAAAAAAAAAAAAGCATAATGGACACTAAAGAATAAGTGGAGAGAGGTTGATGGGGGAAAAGATAATGAAAGATAATGAAGATAATGAAGGACGATGAGGTAGAAGATGATGGGAAAGAGCATCATGGAAGGAGAGGATGATGGGCGAGGATAACAGAGGATGAGTAAGATGGAGAGAGAGAATGATGGGGGAGAGGATAAAGAAAGGAAAGGATAATGAGGGAGCAGATTATGGAAGGGGGGGTGAGGGTGAAGATCATGAGGAAGAGGATGTTGGGGGAGAAAGATAAAGGGAGGAAAAGGGGTGAATTTTTTTGGGGAGGGTGAGGTAAAAGGATGATAGATGCTGAGTGAGTAGCGTATAACGGACAATGGGGGATAACAGATCTGTTGTATCTATTTATCTCTTAAATTTTGCTTTAAAATTGGCAAGTCCCCGGGTTACTCAAAGTTTGAGGGACTTTTGGGTTTGTTCTTAAATTTTGAATTTGGATGTAATTAAAAACCAGGTGTATTTTTAATTAAAATTTTTAAATTTTTCCCCCAAGGCAAAAATTTTTTTTTTTTAGTTTTGGATAGTGCAGGGAAACTTTTTTTACATTTTTTGTTTGTCTGTGTTTTTTTTTTAAAAAGATTTCAGCAAACCCTTTCCTGTATTCATGTGGGGTTTGGGGGCATGTTTGGATTTGGGTTTATCATGGGGCGTGTATTTCAGTGTTGAATGTAAGCCACCCGCCCCTTAAATTTCCCCTTTTGGGCCAAACTGGGGAAACGTTTGAAAGTCGGAACGAATGTAAGTCGGGGCCCTGCCTGTATTTATCACCTGATGAAAACAATTATACATTTCTAAAAATTGCGGTTTTTATCACGGAAATTTAAAAAAACCTTTAAAAAAAATTTGCATGCCTCCCCCCTGCCCCCCTTTGCTGCGCCCCACAAGGGGCCCCTCCATGTTGCTGTTCACAAGTGGGGGGGGGGGGGGGGGTTGGGGGGGGGGGGGGGGGGGGGGGGGGGAGGGGGTTAAGGGGGGGGGGAGGGGGGGGGGGGGATTTGGGGGGGGGGGGAAGGGGGGGGGGGGGGGTTTGGGGGGGGGGGGGGGGGGGGGGGGGGGGTTTGGGGGGGGGGGGGGGGGGGGGGGGGTTGGGGGGGGGGGGGGGGGGTGGGGGGGAAACCTTTTTTCCCCTTCCCGGTGTATGGGTTGTCAAGGCAACGGCCAAAAGCACTTTAAAAAAAAAAACAATTCATTAACAGAGGAAAACAGAGATCCGCAAAATCTGCTGCTTAGCGTCTGTAACCAGGAGCGTGGACACTGGCCGTAATGGCTGATTACCAGCTCCCCCAACTAACCGACGACAGGAGCGCGACCACACTGACTGCACAACACTATAATGTATGATTACTACACATGAGTGTCAGTGCAAATCACCCCCAGTGCAGCCTAAACCAAGGAAATCAGGCAAAGGGACAAAAAACCCCCACAGGGAAATAAGTGTTTAAAAGGGAGCCAGCTGGAAAGGGGAAGCGTTTTGTTTCCCGTGAAAAACTGCATTTTTTTTCCATCATCATTAAATGGGCAGTTAATTTTGAGGAAATGAAATCAATTTTTTAAATTATTTATATACCCCAATTTTTTGCTGGATTTTTAAGGGGGCCTTTTTTCTATGTTTAATACTTTTTTTGACACATCTCTTGGGAATTTTCTAAAATTTTTTTCCTCAAATTTTTTACAAAAACATTCTAGGCAAAATTTTTTGTACATTTTTGTGGAAACCACAGCCCCCCCGGGAAATTTTTCCCCAATGGGGTCCCCACCAATTTTTTTTTTTTTTTTTTTTTTTTTTTGGGATTTTTTAAGGGATTTAAGGCTGAAAATGGTGGAAAATGAGTCTTGCAAAAAAAATTTCCCGGCTTTTGAAAAACTGGAGTACGGGCCATTAATAAATTCAAACCCCCATGTACAAATGTACATTAAACTAAAAATTTCTATTCCCCCCAAAAACCCCAAGGGTGCCCTTTTTCAATATTTTTTTTGGTATCAAACAAGCAACGATTTGCGGGGGACTTTTAAGGGAAATTTTGGCAAATCGACCCCCCAATTTCTTGTGTTTTTTTTTTTCGGGTTAAAAGGGGGTTTTTGGGTGTGTTTCCATAAATGACTTTGGGGTTTTAAAAGGGGTGCCTACATTTTAATGTCTCGGGGTTTCCCCAGGAATGTTTCCGGAAAACCTAGCTGAGACCTGTAAAAAAGAATATTTAGTGGGGAAAGTGGGGGGTTTAAAACTGCAGGGGGGGGGGGGGGCGGGAAAAACAAAAGGGGGCCCGAAGCTTTATTAAAATAAAATAGGGAAAAAGATACAAAAGGGGAAAAGGGGTTTTTAAAGGGGAAAGGGGCCCAAAGAAAGCGTGTCCCGTATAATGGGAGAAATTACCCCCAATTAAATTTATCCCATTTGAACCTTGGGGGGAAAAAAGGTTTTGGGGGGGACAAGTTAGCTTGTGATTTTGAAAAATGTAATACCTATTTCCCTTTGTTTGTTCTAGGTGAGCCCGGCGACCCCAATAATGTGAGAGGGGTTTGGGAAAGGGAAAAGTCCGCCACATTTTAGGGCAAAAAAATTTTCCATTGGGTACGGGTACGAAAGTCACCCATGGAAAGGGATATGGGGGGAAAGCCCGAAAAGAAGATGGGGGGAATTTGTTTGGGAGGAATGTTTGTTTTATAAAAAACGCCCCCAGTAGAAAGTAAATTTTCGAATGCTTTCCGGGAAAAGAAAAGGGGGGCTTGGGTTTTGGGGTTAAAATCTCGGGGGGCCCCAATTGGGGGGGACCCCCTAAATTTGGGGTTGTGTACCTTGGGTTTTTTTTAAAAAAAGGAAATAAAGTTTAGCCCAAGGGAAAAGGCCCAAAAACCCCTGAAAAGGGCCAGTTTACTGGTGAAACTTTTTTTAGGGAGGTCAGGCATGACTTTTTAATTTGTGTTTTCCCTTTTACCTCTTTTTTGAAAAACCCGCTGAAAAGGGGGTTTCTCAAATGGAAACCTTTTTATGTTTCTTTGCCCTTCAAATTAAAGGGTTTCCCCTGCCCAAGTAAGATGTTTTGGTTTCCCTTTTTGGGATTTAAAAAATTTCATTTGTTTTTAAAATAGGTTTCTTTTGCTAATATTGGGTTCCCACCAGACTTGAAATTAAAAAAGGGAAAGTTATTCCTTCACAATTAAAAAAGGGACAAATTGAGGGGTTAAAAAATCAGGTTTTTAAAAAATGTGCATTGAGGTTAAGTTTTAATACATAATAAAAGCTAAATTTTATTTGCTTTATAGATTGAGAACTGATAGAGTTTAAGTTTGCCTATGGCAAAATAGTAAATATAGCGTTTATGTTTGGCGCGCCTCTGTACTTTGGCGTATTAGTAATGTGCCCAACATGTGTATAAATGAATGCCAGAATTCAACAATGCCTGCTGCATTCTCTTCTCTTTTATTCTAAACAATGGAACACTGAACTTCTCTTCTTCTCTGTAGAGTTTAAAACAGTTCATTGAGTTGCTTTTCTCATTTAAAATGTAAATTTTGTTAATACTAAAATTTTTTTTTGAGATTTTTATATTTTTATTTTTTCTATAATTAAAATCTTGCAAAATCCTTTTTTTTTTAGACTTTTCTATCGTATGTTAATTTGTGTTCCGAAAAATGTAGGTCAGTGGGTCAGCCTTCATCCGACATGCAGCGGTAGCCGTCACACCACAGGTCTCGCTGAGACTTGTGGTGCAAAAATGCAAGATCATTTACCTTAGTTTCTATTCACTGACATCTATTCAATTTAAATTTATTTGTAATCCTGACAACAACACGCAAAAACTTCCGAAATACCCGTTTGGGAAGGGGTTTTAAAATGGTAAGGGCGGTTTTGGGTTTTAAATTTAAAATTAAATATTTTTAAAATTTAAAAATTAAAATTTAGTTTATAAAAAATTTTTAAATACATTTTTTTAGGGAAAATTTTTTTTTTTTTTGAAAAATTTTTTTTAATTTTAAATATTAATTTTTTATTATTTTAAAATTTTTTTGGGAAATTCTTTTTAAAATTTAAAATTTTATATCCCCCCCAAATTTTCCCAAAAAAAAGAAAACCCCCAAATTTAAAACATAGTGAGATTTTGTAGGAATTTCCCCCGAATATAAGACCCCCCCCGAAAAAAAAGACATAGCGGAAATAAATTGCGGGCCAGTTTCCCCCATACAGGGGGGGCCATCCCAAAGGGTTGGGCAGAAGTATTGGAGGAGGGGGGGAAAGGGTGTTCCCAACCCCCCTTTAAACGCCCCAAAAAAAACGGCCCTGGGACATTTGGTTTGTTACCCACCTGAGTGTTGAAGGACCTGTGCAGGGAGTCAGGGTAAACTTTTGATGTCAGGTCCCAAACCCACCCCCAGGACAGGGCAGAAATAAATTTAAGAAAAATAGAGGGAAAGGGGGGAGAAACAGGGGCAATGATACAAACCACACACACATCCACGGGAAAGGCTAAAGGGGCCCAGCGGGAAACCCTTCAATTCCCTACAAGTCCCGCATGTCACTTTTGAAAAACCCTTTTTAGAAAAAGTCACGCATCTGCCAAAAAAATGTCCTTTAACAAAAAAAATCCAATGGTTTTGGGGAAACAAAAAACTTTAAGATATATAAAATATATAAATAAAATAAAAAATTATTTTAAAAATTTTTATAAAATATAAAAAATTATATAAAAAATAAAAATTATATATTTTTTTCCTTTAAAAAAAAGAATGGAAAACAGCAGAAGGGGTGTAAAATGGAGGTACACCCCGGGCCAGTGCCCCTGGCATCCCTTTCAAGTCCAAACACAGCCCCCAAGGGAAAGGGAGATTGGGGAAAAAAGGCCAAATTTAATAAGTTCGACATTTTTTAGAGCCCCGCTTGTTTAACATGCGTAATATGTTAGTAGGCTTCAGCCATTTCCTGGGTCGGCCTTTCTTTGGAGTGACAAGACAGGGTGGGTGCTCACTTCCCCAGACTCCACCCCGGGGGTTTTACCTGGAGTAAAAAAATCGCAGGTAAGCTGACTAGGGTGGTTACAACCCCTGGCTACCTTCAAGCTTTGGATCCCTCTGGAAAACCAGCGGGGGGAACTTGCAGACTGCAGTAAACTACCCGTTAGTTAAGCCCAGACGGGCAGGCTTTTTGTTTTGTTTGGCATCCTTGCACGTTGTACTTTCGTTTGCGTAAAAAAATACAGAAGCCCGTTTTTTCATGGAATACGTCTCGCTCTGCCTAACACTGAGTCAAGATCCCAAGCCGCTAAAAGCTACACAAGGTGGGGACCTTTGGGGCAAAAAGGAAAAATACTCTTCTGAGCAGGGGAAAAACATGTCCGGGTGCAAGCAGCTCCCCGCAGGGTCACAAGGGCAAAAAGGATGAGTTTGAAGCACTAATTCAACCCCAACGCAAACCCCAACCACGAGGGGCCACCAGCAAAACGACGAAGAGACCACCCGGGGCGCAAGCTGAGACGAATCGCCTGCTAATTGAAAACCCACAAGGCCCGGTGAAAAGAAAACCCGGGTAAACCACACCTGCAGAAACAGCTACAGACCCGGGCTGAAAGGGCCCAGAATACCAACAAGTTGGGGGTCCACAACCCCCGGGCCAGTTGGTGCAAAGTTTTCCCCGCCAAGTGTCCCATGACACAACGAGGCTTACCTGGGGACCTTTGGCGGATACAGAGAGAGAGCAGCTGCCGCGGACCAGTGGGGGATTCCTGGTCCCCCTTTCCTAACGGGCGAACCGCAAAAGGGGCCTATTTTCACCGTCCCCCAAGACCCCAAAGGACTACAACAACTGCGGGGGAGATCCGGCCCGACTGGGGGGTCACCCTGGCCGAAACGGCCCAAGAGTACAAGCCGGGGAGTTTAATCCGGGCCAAGCCCGCCGGGTCACAAAGTACGACCTTTTTCCACTTTCCCAAAACAAGTGGTACACCGAACCCACACACCCCCAGGGGGGTCAGCGAGGGCTTGGAACCTTTTTGGCGGGCCCTTCCCATAAAACCCAGAGGGTGGGTTACACCACCCCAAAAGCGTGGACAATTGTCCGGTTGTGGAAGGTACAGCGCTACAGAGAGTTCCGCAGGCCTACTACCCTGGGGAATCCGCAACCCTCCAACCCCCGTAAGACTGCTCCTGTCCCGAAAGGGGTTCCCCCGGGTATAGGGAAGGGGGAAGGCCACCACCCCAAAACGGGACCCTTTTTCAAAGGGCCCGGACCCCTTATCTCTGGCGATGCCAAGGACTGGGACATTTGGCGGCACTTGGGCCCGGGCAGGAGGAACCCAGGGGAATGTGGAGGGGTTTGGGGGCGTACCTCCGGGTTTTTGCCCGGCCGTCATATTCCACCGGTCGCTGCTGGAAAAGGGACCACGAGATGCCCTTTTAAACCTTTAAGGGGACATTTGGTGCAGGCCCCCCGGGACTGGGGGAGCTTATGACCCTTGTGAAACCCGACTCGTGAGCCCAGAGCAACTACTCTCACGCAGGATAGGGTAGTTTGTATCCATGGGGACACCAGGACTACCCCCCACTGCCAACTGGAAATAGAGACTGCCTGGGGGGGTCACCCAACAGAGGGGTTTTTGGACCATTTACCCACACGCAGTTATTGGCTGTGATTTTTCCGCTGTTTTGGGGGACCTGTGGGGAAAAAAAAACCAAAAATGATAATGATGTACCTGCGTAAATGACTGTGCCAAACAATGGTAATGTTGAACCTGTCCCTTTTTCCCCTTTGTCGGCCCCGGCGGGAAACCCCAAAAGAAGACCCCCTCGGTTTAAAAACTCTCCTCCTTGCCAGTCTGAGGGGGAAATTTTTTGGCACAGAACAATGAGGGCCCTAACCGGGAACGCTTAAAAAAGCGAAAAGGGTCATTGATGGGGAGACCGCAGAACCAGGGGAGGGTTGGTCAAACCCCGCACTTCCCGAGGGGGAAAATTTTTAAACCCCGGGTGAGAAAGACGCCAAAAAGGGGTGGTGAACATTGGATACCCCGAACCCCTGTCCGATGATCTTAGACGCACTTCCCATTTTTTGGGGACATTGGGGGGGAGAAAAACGGGGGAGCGGGGGGAGTGTAACCTTCTACGGCCCGCACTACAAGGCAGGGATGAATTCTTCATTCCGCCCGGAGTGTCGGTCCACGCCCCTAGACCCCTTTCCGATTTTTTGGGTTCCTCTCCCCATTATAGGGGTACCATTTGAGCGGATTGGCATGGATCTGGTCGGCCCCCCTCCCTAAATCACAGAGGGCCCACATATTTTGGTTGTACGGGTTTATGCCACCCCCCAAACCTGAAGCTAAAAGCCCTCAGAAATACCTCCTCAAAGGGGGATAGCGGGGAGCTTTTTTCAGCAATCACCCTAAGGGACCCCCAAGGAGATCCTGACCATCAGGGTCCCCCCGTTTATGCCCAAGGTAACCAAAGAGCTATGCCGCCTGCAAAAATTTTGCCCACCTGCGACCTCCGGTACCATCCCCAACCGATGGTCTGGTCGAGCCTTAATAAAACCCTTTAAAGGGCATTTAAAAAAGGGTTGGGGGGACAAGGATGGTAGGGAGGGGGACCCTGTTGCCCTATCTTATTTTCGCCATCCGGAAGTCCCACAGGCTCCCGGGTTCTCCCCCCATTCGAGCTGCTATAGGAACTCCCCGGGGCTCCGGGACATAGCCAAGAAACATGGGCAAGAGGAAACCCCTTACAGAAGTGTCATAGAGCAAAAGCCGACTGCAGGGCAGATCGCGGGGAGTATGCCCATTGTAAGGGAAACACTACAGCCCGGGAAGCCCAGGCCCCTTTTTTTAACAGGGGCCCAAAAGTCAGGGCTTTTTAAACCCGGGGACAGGGTGCTCGTACTTTTACCCAAATGTAGAGAGCAAGTTCCTAGCTAAATGCAAGGCCCCATGAGACTGTGAACGGGTGAAAGGGGGTGAATTTTCAAGGTTTTCCAGCCAGGAAAAAAAAAAACCCCCACCAAATTTAAAACCCTATTAACCTCACAAACCCTGGAAGCCGGAAAGCCTGGGGGCTGCAAGGGAGTCAGGGAGTCCCAAACAAGGGGTTACCCCCCGTCGTAGCGCGGGTCCTTGTGAGGTCCAGAGACAGGAGGCCCGGGTTTTTCCTACAGAGGAACCAGGGGTAATTTTCGAACTCCTGGGCCGACAGATTCATCCAACATGACATTGTCACCGAACCCGGCCAAAGGGGCGGGTGAGACCATACAGGTGCCAAAGCCCAGAGTCAAGCCATTTCAGAAGAAGTTTGGAAAATGCAGCCCGGGGGGAATAGAGAAGTCCCAAAAATGGGTGGGCCAGCCCCATCTGATTACCCCAAGCCGATGGGGAGCTTTTCGGTTTTGTAATGCTTCCGCAATTTAAAAGAAGTTCCCAAATTCGATGCCTACCCCATGCCAAGGGTCAAAAGAGCACGAAGGTTGGACCCACGAGGAAATACCACCTAGACCTCACCCAAAAGGGGATTTTGGGGAGTTCCCCTCACAGTCAGCCAAAGAGAAAACGGCATTTTCCACCCCAAGGGGCACTTTCTATGTCTCCTTTCCCTTTGGCTTGCATGGGGCCCCTGCGCCCTTTTTCAAGGTTAATGGACATCATCCTGCAGCCCCCATAAAAACAAAACCGCAACCCGGGTGATGTGGGGATTTTACACGCCGATTGGGATTCGCATTGGCTAAGGTGCAAACAGTCCTAGGGCGCGAAGGGGGCCGCCGGGCAACGGCCAACCCCCCAGAAAGTGCGCAATAGGCAGAGGAGGCTTTAACCTCGGGTATAATATTGGGCCCAGGGGTCATTAAAAACCCCCAATAGACAAGCTCGAGGGCCCTTCAAAATTGGCCTCAAAACCCGTGTCCAAAACAGGGTTTGAGCCTTTCCTTTGGGATGCGGTTTTCTACAAAGGGGTTTTTTGCCACCTTTGCCACAATAGCTGCCCCCCCCACAGATCTCACCAAGGGAGCAAAAAACCACCATAGTAAAGTGGAACCGAAAGGGTGAGCAACCTTTCTGAAAATTAGGAGGACCTGTAAAACCTGTACGGGTTTTCCCCTGATTTCGAAGGAATTCAAGTACAACGGATGCCTCAAGTGGGGTTGGTGCTTTCCCGTCCCAAAGGGTTAATGGGGGAAAAGCACCCCGCGGGTACCTCAGCCGGAAGCGTCTGCGGGAGAAAAGAAAAACTCGATTGTAGAGAGGGAAAGTCTGGTCCCGAAATTGGCAACGAGGCCTGAGGGACTACTGTGGGGGGCAAAAAAGGGTGATCACTGATCACTCCCCATTTAAATGGAAGGCCCAAAAAAAAAGGGAAGAAAACGAAGGGGGGACCCGGGGGTTCTGCCCTACAGATTTTAATTCTGTGGGAAAACCGTCCAGGGCTCAAAAAGCAAAAGCAGACGCATTATCAAGTACATATTTCGGGGCACAAGGTGCTCCGCCCCACGGTCTGAGCAAGGGGGGGATATTAAGGTTTGGAAAAAGCAGGAAAGGGGGTACAATGAGTGTACATCCCGGGCCAGTTCCTGGCATCACCTTCAATTCCCCCAAAACATGCCCCCAAGGTAAAGGGGACTTGGGGGAAGAAAGGCCCCAAAATTTAATGGGGTCGACAGTTTAACTTCGACAATTTTAACATGCTAATATTTAGAAAAGGCTTCAGCCATTTTCCTGGGGCGCCCTTTCATTGGAGGACATAGAGCAGGGGGGGTGCTCACTTTTTCCCCTGACTCCCCCCCGGGGTTTACCTGGCGTAAAAGTCAGCAGTAACTGACTATGGTGTTTCAACCCCGGCTACCTTAACCTTGGGGGGAGCCTGCTTGGGGAAAACCCGCAGGGTGAACTTGCAACTGACAGTAAGCTGACCTCTGTTTGTTTTTAAACCCAGACGGAGCGTAATCACACAATTTCAGAAACCCCTGTTTTTTTAAAAAACTTGGAACATGCACAATAATCCGCTGTATTATTGTACTATTCAATGCAATGGGATGGGCCGAAATCCGAAAACCATCCCCAAATACTATGCAAAAAAATTATCGAAACTCTGACTGTAAAATTCTGGTCAGATTAGAATCCGACCAGTATTTATACATTGCCATGTAGACGCAACCCTAGATGGACGGATCCTGAATCTCGAGCTATATGTATATGGCTATGTATGTAAGACAGGACATCTGTGTACATTTGCTGCATGATTGTACAGGACTTTTAAGTAATCACTAATATTGTATGCTGATGCATGGGGACTCTGTAATCGAAGAGGCCCACCACTACCATATCTTTAAAAAGCATCCTGTAAGGGTTCTCCATTACTACATGAAGAAGCTATAATGAAACATTAAACTTAGGTTCACACTTGCGTTTTCAGTGTGGAACCGAATCTGTTTTATCACAGCCATCAATGGTGCCCAACTGACCCTATTGCTTACAACATTGTCCATTGGGTTTTCAATGTGGTGCCCATCGTTTTACCGTAAAATATTTTTGCTATGACTGACAGAACTTGCAACAGAGTTTCGTAACGGAAAAGTGAACCTGGCCTAACTCTTAGGCAGTGCGACTGGGGTCTGGGGCCCAAGGGGGGTTGATCTCGGGGGCCCACCCACTGTAAGAAAATATTTCCCCGGCCTCTCGACATAAACCGCCCTTTTACACAAATACAGTGTTCAAAAAAGAAGTATTGGGTGTACAATAGCAAAGAGTCACAATCGTATCTCACACATTTTTCATCTAACTATCAAGAAACAGGCTAAGACTCCATAATACCCCTCCACCCACATACAATATCCCCCTCCACGTTTCCCTTGGTCACGCACCTCGCCACCTTCTAAAATAAACACCAGCAAGAAAGTAAAAGTCTAACTCCTAATCAGAGGGTCAGGTGTTCCCTTACTCTTACAGTCAGGGACACATGTACACTGCCACTAAACTAACGCCGATATAACCGACAACACTGCCACATATAGAGACCACATAGTGGTCAACAATATATGAAAAAACTTTGAGATTCTTGGTCCGCATGTTTTTGGCCCATATTTGCTTTATACAAGGAGAAGTAGATACCTCCATTTTGGTTTCCTGCACCCACCCACCTCCACAGGCTGTTATATCAATGCACTATGCTTTGAAAGGTTGGTGCTTTTTTTATTTTTCTCTCTGCATTTTGGAGGCCGTTTGGCACAGTGAGAGGTCTGAAGTTGACCCAGGTGAGAGATAATATAGAGTAGGACCACCCAACTGAGATCCCGTTGTAAGCCGGGGGTGGCTTGAGCATTGTTTGGCCAAAAACATGCGGACCAAGAATCTCAAAGTTTTTTCATGTATTGTAGATAGCATAAAATGCTCCTTTGGAGATTTCCATGTGTTTTTTTCCCATAGTGGTCAGACACCAGCTCAGGTATAACCTACAACACCACCATATAGAGACCACATAGAGGTCATGGAAAAACTTTGAGATTCTCGGTTCACATATTTTGATCAAAAGATGTTTAAGCTGCCCACGACTTTCAACGTGATCTCAGATCGGGCAGTCCTATACTATCTTGTACCTCTCAATAGAGCCAATTCCAGGCCTCTTACTGGGTCAACCGACCTGAATTATACAGAGAGAAAAAAATAAAATTACACCAAACCTGCAAGCTGCACTTCTTATGACAGCCTGTGAGAGTGGGCGGGTGCAGAAAACCAAATTGGAGGCACCCCTTCCTCCCCATATAGGTTAAAATCTATATCCACCAAATATAACGTATGGTTCTGCACAAAAAACATTACTGAAAAAACATATGCAAACCTGGGTGCCACTGGCAGGGCTGCGGCACATATATATATATATATATATATATACACAAGTACACACGCATACCACTGCCAGCGGCACACTACTGCAAAAAGGGCAATACATTACGTGGAAATCCCTAAAGAAGCATTTATGCTATCTATCATACATGAAAAAAACTTTGAGATTCTCGGTTCACATATTTTGAATAAAAGATGTTTAAGCTGCCCACGACTTTCAACGTGAACTCAAATCGGGCAGTCCTATACTATCCTTACCTCTCAATAGAGCCAATTCAGGGCCTCTCACTGGGTCAACCGCCCTCCTTATACAAGAGAAAAAATAAAACACACCAAACCTGCAAGCTGCACTTCTTATGACAGCCTGTGAGAGTGGGCGGGTGCAGAAAACCCAAAATTGGGGGCACCCCTTCCCCCCCATATGGGTTTTAAAATAAAATATACACCGCCACTTAATACGTATGATCAGTTTCCCCAGACTTCTCTATCCACTGCAAACGATACCCCTTTTACTGAAGCATTCAGACCTAAAAATACTAACATCTAGCTTCTCCAGATTTATTTGGGCATCCAAGAAGCCGAGGATTGCCATGACAAAACTCATGCTGCCCCGAAGATGTGGGGGGGGTAAACCTTCCGGACATCCGCAAGTACAATCTTGCTTGTCTCTTTAGACATTGCAGTGACTGGGTGAAACGGACGTCCTACTACTCGAACCTTGATCTAGAGGCCTGCCTAGCTGCACCGTGGGACCTAACGGCCCTATTACACACTAGGTATGCGAATATACCAAGGAACATTAGGTCTTGCATATTGATGAGGGACACCATAGCAACCTGGAGGGCCTGTCGGAAACTGTTTAACCTACCAATGATTTGCAGTAAACATATGCCCATACTAGGTCACCCAGAATTCAGCCAAGGGTTGGGGAACATACATCTCAAACTATGGCGGATGAACGGTGTCGCTGCTACAGGAGATCTTTTGAGCAAACAGAGGGGCAACACCCACAAGTTCATGTCGTTTCAGGAATTGAGAGAAACCTATCAGGTTCCTACCTGCCATTTCTTAACCTATAGTCAAGTGATGAGCTTTCTGAAAAGCAGAGTTCTCTGCTTAAAAAGGGAGGTCTCGACTAATTTATTCGACAGCACTTTAGGCCCTGTAACGAGCCTTCACTCCCTATCATCTATCTACAACAGCTTGAGGGAATTGAATATACAAACGTGGGAAGATAGGCTATTCGCCAGTTGGGAAAAAACCTTCCCAGACCTCGAAATACCACTATCAGCCCTAAAAGGCTGGAATCATATCTGTAAATCGGTCATAAATGAAAAATGGCGAGAGTCGCACTTTAAATTTATACACAAAGCCATTTACGGGTTTAATATCCCTCCCCATCCCCTGGCCCCCAGTCGTATCCTGGCATGCCCCAAATGCCATGATACAAAGACTGATATGATCCATAGTATGTGGTTCTGTCCCGAATCGCAGATATTCTGGAAATCCCTGGTCGCAATCTTGAAAGACTCAGGAGAGTTTGCACCCCCACTAACACCTAAAGCCATACTATTCCATGACCTTCCGGAGGGCTCAAAACATTGTACCTTGCTACAGATCATTCTTTTAGCTGCAAAGCGGTCCTTATTAGGTAACTGGCTTGAACCATGCATACCATCTATGGGATAAGTCTTATAACGTTTGTTGCACTACCTTTACATGGATCGGTTAGAGACTGAAGTACACAAACTATCCCAAACCGAAAGATTCTTTACTCGATGGACCCCCTTCATTAAGGCATTCCTTGGCAGAGATGAGACTAGATCACTTGTAGCTCCATTTACAATGACCAGATGGTATCTAGAAGGGGATTTGAACAATACACTGGGGGTACTTAAAGTCTAGTAATCCACACCTAGCGATGGGAATCTTATCTTGGATGGCCCTGGGGAACCGTGTAGTTAGGCCACCTATCTATACCAAATAGTCCAGACCTACTTGGATGATATACGTTCCATTCTTGACACCAATATTACACCTCTGGCGGGAGGGGTTATGTATTTATGTTGTAGTAGTGTTTAGATTAAGATATCGATTTTATTTTGTCCTAATGCTTGTACTAGTCCGTGGGGACTAAAGCGCCATTGTGTTTTGCTCGCGCATCTTGTTGAAATTCCACCTGTATTTGACAAGTAACATACTCTGAGAAATTGTCAAGGTATACTGGAACTCTGCCAACCTGAGGCATGAATACCATCATCAGCCTTATTGGGTATTGGTATACTTCACTAAAATATTGTCTCGTTGTATCAAATGTGAGCATATACCTCTATCTGTATTACGCTTGTTCTTCTCTGTTATTAAAATAAATAAAAATATGTTTAAAAAAATCAATATACACCAAATATAACGTATGGTTCTGCACAAAAAACATTTCTTATAAAACATATGCAAACCTTTACCTATTCCCACCTCTGTACAAACTACCCAGGGGTGGGAGAGCGGGTACAAGCCTAGTATCCTAAGGGGTTGGAGGGTGGGGAGAGGCCCCAGGTAACTAGATAGGCCCTATTTAGGTAGGTAGACTCTCGCTGGATAAGTTGGTAGGCCAGCCCCAGGCAGGCTGGTGGGTACCTAGCCACAGGTGGGTAGGTAAATAGCCCCCAGGTAGATAAGCAGGCCCCAGTTAGGAAAGTACATAGGCTACAGTTAGGTTGGTGGACCCCAGGTAGGCTGTAGGTAGGTAGGTCCTTTAGGTACTATACAGTTAGGGGTCTCCATTAGGTAGTATACAGACAGTTCGGGGTCTCCTTTAGGTAGTATACAGGTAGTTAGGGGCCTCCTTTAGGTAGTGTGCAGGAAGTCAGGGCCCCCCCCTTTAGCTACTGTGTAGGTAGTCAAAGCCCCCTTAGTATTTAGGGAGCCGGGGCCCCCTTTAGATAGCCAGGGCCCCCTGTAGGTAGTCAGTGCCACCCTGTAGGTAGTCAGGGCCCCATTTGTAGAGAGGGCCCCCCTGTAGGTAGCCAGGGCCCTCTGTAGGTAGCCAGAACCCCCCTTGTAGTTAGGGCCCCCCATGTCGTCAGGGCCCCTCTATAGGTAGCCAGGGCCTCCTTGTAGGCAGGGCCCCCCCTGTAGGCAGACAGGGCCCCCCAGTAGGTAGCCAGCACCCCCCTTGTAGTCAGGGCCCCCTTAGATTGCCAGGGCCTCCCTGTAGGTAGCCAGGACCCCCCTTGTAGTCAGGGCCCCCTTAGATGGCCAGGGCCCCCTGTAGGTAGTCAGGGCCCCCCTTGTAGTCAGGGCCCCCTTTGTAGAGAGGGCCCCCTATAGGTAGCCAGGGCCCCCATGTAGGTAGCCAGGGCCCCTTGTAGTCAGGGTCCCCTTTGTAGTCAGGGCCCCCTGTAGGTAGCCAGGGCCCCCCTTGTAGTCAGGGCCCCCGTTGTAGTCAGGGCCCCCTGTAGGTAGCCCGGGGCCCCTCTTGTAGTCAGGGCCCCCCTATAGGTAGCCAGGGCCCCCCTTGTAGCCAGGGCCCCCTTGTCGGTAGCCAGGGCCCCCCTTGTAGTCAGGGGCCCCCTGTAGGTAGCCAGGGTCCCGTAGTAGCCAGGGCCCCCCCGAGTAGCCAGGGCCCCCCTTGTAGTCAGGGCCCCCCTAGTAGTCAGGGCCCCCCTAGTATTCCAGGGCCCCCTAGTAGCCAGGACCCCCTAGTAGCCAGGGCCCCCTAGTAGTCAGGGCCCCCCTAGTAGTCAGGGCCCCCTAGTAGTCATGGCCCCCTCTGTAGCCAGGTCCCCCCTAGTAGCCAGGGCCCCCTTTCTTGTAGCCAGGGCCCCCTTTCTTGTAGCCAGGGCCCCACTAGTAGCCAGGGCCCCCCTTGTAGCCAGGGCCCCCCTTGTAGCCAGGGCCCCCCTAGTAGTCAGGGCCCCCCTAATAGTCAGGGCCGCCCTAGTAGCCAGGGCCCCCCCTGAAAGTAGCCAGGGCCCCCTTTCTTGTAGCCAGGGCCCCCCTTCTTGTAGCCAGGGCCCCCTTTCTTGTAGCCAGGGCCCCCTGACTTGTAGCCAGGGCCCCTTTCTTTTAGCCAGGGCCCCCCTGTAGGTAGTTTAAAAAAAAAAAAAAAATCAATCACTTACCTTGCACCCGCACCGGCTCCCGCTCGCGGCCGCCGACTCCGTACTGCCGCCCTGCATAGGCGGCGCGGTGATGTGACGTCACCGCGCCGCTTACGTCAGCAGTAGGGGCCGGCGCCCGGCAGGCGAGATCAGCGGAGCGCAGCGCTAGTGGCACTGTGCTCCGCTTACACCGCGCAGCCCCAGTGTAGGGGACATTAGTCCCTGACACCTGGGCCGGTCTCTGGGCGCTCGGGACGCAGGTCCCGGGCGTTCAGGCACCAGATGCGCTGCCGGGCCCCGGGGAGCGACGACACTGCCTCCAGGGCCCACAGCGGCTCGGGGGGCCCAACGGGGGATTCACCGATCCCCCGGCAGCCCAGACCGAGCCTGCCTTAGGGTATGCTCACACGGCTTATTGCGGTGCGTATAGTAATAGCAATACGCCGGGTGTTTTGAATCAGCGCGGAATTCCAAAGCATGGGGGTGGTGGGGCAGCCGGGCGCTGGCCCCATAGACATGCATTGTCGGCGGTGCGTATTTGCCGCTAACAACTGACATGTCAATTCTCCCCCCGCACGTACAATATGAGAGCTATGAATTACCGTAATTGCGGCGCGCATTTTGACGCGTATTACGTACAATTAGTGGCAAAATGTGCGCCGAAATACGCGGCTAAATAATCCGTGTGAACTTACCCTATCGTTAATCCAAGTATTTGACTCAGGCGTCCTTGAATAGGATTCACGCTCAACCATAGGATCCACAGAGTCATGTGACTCATGTTTCATAGCAAAAAATGCACATGATGCGGCTGGACTCGCCTAAGAATCAGCTGCCCATCTGCACATTGCCCCATACGTCACCCCACTCATTACCCCTCCAGCTAAATCCTCCCTCTCTCTTCCCTCCTGCAGGTTAAATGAACTCACAAATCTCAATTAGTGAAAACATTTGCAAAGCTTTTAAATTATTCAGATCACACAAAATGATTTCCATACAAGCTCAGAGGGAAGAGCCGATCCTGAGGGGAATGTTACACAAAGTGCTTGCGCTGTGTTTACATTGCGGAGACGCCGGGAGGCGATGCTGATCGATCCGGATTGTACATTCATTCAACCCACAGGCTCAGGACAGGGAGCAGCACTGGGGAGGGGTACAAAATGAGAAACTTGTGTGATCTGATGAGATCTACATAGAAGCTGCAATCAGATCTACAAAAATGCTAAAAATCAGCATGAAATTCACATCTGAAACTCGCAGTTTGCTGCTGCATGGAGGGATTCATCTCATTTGTTTGTGTTTGTGTAACTGTAATCAATTATTGGTGAATCTGTCCATCTGCTGACTTCATGTGTAGCTAAACAATTTAAGAAAGTGCGCCATATTTACCTTGTTTTTTTGTTTTTTTTAAATATACAACAGATTTTATTAAAAGATACATCAAAGAGATGTGGTCGGACAGCCTGAATCGGAGATGGAACAGGCTTGTTGTCACTCCAAATGCATGAAATTGGGTTCTTTCTGTGTTTGCTTTATGTTGCTTCTCTTTTTTTAGCAGGGCACAATAGTATGAAGAAGCCACTTGGGGACATATAGGGGTAATCAATGATTTTAGGGAGGACATATCTATAAGAGATCCATTAGACGATTGGATCAGAACAGTCATAGGTACAGCTCTTGTAACCTCGCTGTACAAAGGACTCTTATAAAAAAAAATTCTTTCTGCTCCTTGGGCTAATGGTCCTTGTTATAATATAGGTCCATCCCGATTCTGATCAACCCTTAGGCTATGTTCACACGGCTTAATTGCGGGAGGTAATTACGCCCCGCAATTACGCCGTGTGGACGGGGGCGGGGCGGGAGCGGGGGAGTAAGCAGGGGGCTGGCACTTCGCCGGCCCATTGACTATCACTGCTAGTGGCGCGTATACGCCGCTAGAAAGTGACATGTCGATTATCTCCTCGTCCGGCGGATTCGCCGGGCGGGGAGAGGAGACGTAATCCATAGTTCTCTATGAGAACTGTGAATTACCGTAATGAATGGGCCGTCTTCGGCCCGTAATTGGCGCACTTCGGCGCGTAACTACGGACCGAAATATGGCCCATTATAAGCCGTGTGAACATGCCTTTACACATTTCTTTTGAATCCTAAATTTGTAGTGAATGAAACCCAGTTAAGATAAAGTTAGCGGTGCCCTATATGATGCAGGTAATGTCTTTGATAGAAAGTCCCCTCTCCATAGATGTAGCGGTAGTTAAATTTTCTTCTATTTTTTTGGTGCTCTTCAGTGTCATGTAGGCATTAGGTGAGTGCTATGGGGTGCAAGCCCACTTACAATCACAGGAGTAGAAAAGTTAATGCAAATCTCCTAGTTTGACGCCTTGTCTTACTTGACCTGACGTCTGCCCTCACTGGCACAGAAGTGGTTAATTTACCCCGCTTTCTCTCCCTGGGGACCCGTCCTGTTTTTAGCCGTTGCTCCATAGCCAGAATTAATTGCGATACAGTGTTCAGCTCCCTCATTAGAGGCGCTGGTGGAAATCTCAGCAAAGGAAAGATAGGGTTGTTATCTCTGTCATTGTTACAGGCTGTTTTTGGCTGTGCATAACAATGGCGCTGGCCATCCATGAATCAGGTGGTAATGAACATACTGCGTAGCATAATGAGCACCAGTGCCATTCCGTCTTCTAGTGATGGAGACACCTAAGTTCACCTGCCTGCTGATAATGAATGTGTGCAGATATAACGGCACTCCCCTGCCAGTCGGTAGGGTGTCCTTTAAGGACCCTGCTTGTTTGTGTTGGTATCAGAAGGGCAATGCAGTGGAGATCATACTCATTACTGCTCTATGGTGCTGCACGGCTCTGGCTTCAGATTGCAGCACATGGAGATTCTCTTGGGCTGGAAGTCTTTGAACTGCGCAGCTCTTGGGTTTTTTGAAGCCAGATAAAAAGAGAGTGGTGAGGAAATAATACGCGGACCACTGGGAGATGGAGAATAAGAGAGAGGGAGGGGGAGGGAAGGAGGCAAGCGCTATACAACTTATACCTCAGGGATCCTCTCCGCTCAACTCAAATAAGTTAACCCCCCTTCTCCTAGAGAACAGATGCAGATCTCATCCTCATGTCTTCTCGAGATGGGCGGCAGCATTTTTCCTGAAGATGTAAGTCAGAATCCTAGGCATCTCGTATGAATCAGTTCTGTCTCCTTTAATAAACAGAATGGTCACAGAATGTTGCAGCAATAAGAATATTTAAAGGGGAGCTTCATTCCCTAGGGTTAGAAACGAAACTGCTGCAGGAAATGCCCTAAAATCAACAGAGGAAATATTATTGTGCAATTAAGATTTCACTTTATTTCATCCTGAAGGTTCCCCCATCGCACCTCAGTAAACAGCGCACATACCATAATCTTCTTACTGAAGGAGAGACTATTTCCTGTGCTCAGTGCTGCCCCCGCAGAGTAATGTACCGTGAACTGGCAGGAAGAGCTTTGGAAGATGAGGTCACAATTGCACTGTAATATATAATAAAGTGACCTCTGTTAAACATATGTAGACCGCGTGTGTAGGAGTATATACATGGGCACTTTCCTCAATAGCCCCGTATCCAATAACTATATAAAGGTATATTCCCAAAAGAACCTAGGACAATGTATCCACATACATGCCAACTCTCCCGTTTTTGGCGGGGGGGGTCCCGCTATTTGGTGTCACCCCCCCCCTACCGGGGGAGTTGGCATTCCTCCCGCCGCAGCAGGCGGGCGGGGGTTCTTTAAATGGCTGCGGCGACAGAGTAGCGCTAGTGCGCTACTCTGGCGCCGCCGGGCCCGCTCCTACAGGCGGGTGAAGCGGCCGCTGCGCCCGCTTCACCCGCCCGGAGTCTCGCTGTTCAGGGAGGAGTCAGGAGTGATCGTTCCTCTCCTCCCTCCTCCCCCTGTATTTCCGGCGCCGGTGTGTGCGCCGCACATACAGTTCAGCGGGGCAGTGGAAGTGACGCGCGGCTGCAGGGGAGTGACGCGCGGCTGCTCTCTTTTCCCCCTGCGCCGCTGAGGAGATCGTACGAAGCGGCCGTGTTGCAGGAGCCTGGTGAGGTAAGTGGATTTTATTATTTTATTTTTATTAGTTATATGGGGGGCTCTGCCTGGCAACAATGGGGGCATCTACTGGCAACAGAGGGGCACTACCTGGCAACAGAGGGGGCACTACCTGGCAACAAAGGGGACATCTACCTGGCAACAATGGGGGCATCTACCTGGCAACAGAGGGGGCACTACCTGGAAACAGAGGGGGCTCTTCCTGGCAACAATGGGGGGCACTACCTGGCAACAGAGGGGACATCTACCTGGCAACAGAGGGGGCATCTACCTGGCAACAGAGGGGGCACTACCTGGCAAACAATGGGGTCACTACCTGGCAACAGAGGGGGCATCTACCTGGCAACAATGGGGGCACTACCTGGCAACAGAGGGGGCATCTACCTGGCAACAAGGGGGCAACAACTGGCAACAGAGGGGACATCTACCTGGCAACAATGGGGGCACTACTAGGCAACAATGGGGGCACTACCTGGCAACAGAGGGGGCATCTACCTGGCAACTGAGGGGGCATCTACCTGGCAACAATGGGGGCACTACCTGGCACAGAGGGGGCACTACCTGGCAACAATGGGGGCACTACCTGGCAACAGAGGGGGGCATCTACCTGGCAACAATGGGGGCATCTACCTGGCAACAATGGGGCATCTACCTGGCAACAGAGGGGGCATCTACCTGGCAACAATGGGGGCATCTACCTGGCAACAATGGGGCGACCTACCTGGCTAACAAAGGGGGGCACCTACCTGGCTAACAAAGGGGGGCACCTACCTGGCTACAGAGGGGGTATCTACTTGGCTACAAGGGGGCATCTACCTGCCTGTAAGGGGCACTACCTGCTTATGGGGATGTTACTTACCTGGCTATAAGGGCATCTACCTGGCTTTCTTCCAAAGCCGTTATGCAGTTAGGTGGAGTGGGTGCGGCTTTTTGAAGGGGCGTGGCATACCGACATGATGGGCGTGTCCATGCACATTTTTGCCGCGGCGCGCTACACGCGCCGCCCACTAAAATCTCCTGCTTTTTCATTTTCAAAAGTTGGCAACTATGTGTATCCATAAAAGGTTTCTCTATTTAATTTGTATCAAAATTTAAGACAACATGTAAGCTGAATAGCATAATATTAGATACTTTTAGATAGACACTTTTTAGTAAACACTTGCGGTTTATGTTTCTCCAAGCCTGGAGTAGTCCATTTAACTTTTCAGCGCTAGGAATCAAGGCGCTCTTCTCTTTGCAGCTTGCACAGCTTGCTCTTGTCTTAAATTTTGATACAAATTAAATGGAGAAATCTTTTATGGATACATTGTCCTAGGTTCTTTTGGGAGTATACCTTTATATAGTCACAATTGCACTGAGCATATTTCTGATTCATAAGTATTTCTATGAATGTAAATACAAACTTCACTAAGGTGTCCAATGTAACTTGTGGACCTCAAACCTTGTAAGGCCCTGATATGCAGAGACTGCAAATGTTTTATTGTTTGCATGGTTGTTTCTAGGCTAAATTGCAGTCAGGCCGGGTAGAAAAAAATGTCTCCACCTTCCCCATTAACATAACCGCCAATCAAAAAGACCGGACCAAATAACAAAAAATAAACCAACCACACAGGTAAATAACAACAGAATACTACAACACCAAACAAAACTACATTTACCCAATAAAATAAATATTTCTTTATTGAAAGTAAAGCAACACAAATACAAAAATATACAAAAGCGGTGCAAAAAAGTGCCAAAAGTGCTGCAGGTAAGTATATCCCAAATCAAAATAACTCAATTACAAAAAAGATAATAAAAATGGTACACATGATGTGGAGTAATATATTCAAATAATACAAATGCTCCAACAAGGTAACATAAATAATACATATATAATCAAACCAATGTGTATAAATAACCAATTCAAAATAAAGCCATAATAATTGGATAATACAGATCAAATAGCATGCTGAAAAGACCCACGCACATTTCGCAGGAATGCTTCGTCAGGGGTGAATAGGGAGGAGGAAATGGTGCCATATATAGGAGGAAACAGCCAATCAGCAACCACTAAACAAATTCAAATCAAAAGAATTTCCCAGGTTAAGATGAATGGCAATGATGATAAAACCAGGACAATAAACACTCCATAACAAAACAAAACAAAAATGTCAAAAAAGAGAGAAAAATACAGAAAACACCACAAGCGACCTACAAGAAGTAAAAACGGCCGTTGGAACGCAAATGCATTTCAAGGACCAGAAGTGAATAAATGAATATATGTGTTTAAAATACAGAAGAAAGTGAAAAATAAAAAAATAGAAGAGTGACAAAAAATATAAAAAAAACACTAGGAATAAAAATTATAATTATTAAAAATTAGGAATAAGGAACCACTAGGACCACATGTTGCGCCACACTGTGAAACATCACATCATCAGTAACCAGTTCCTGACTGTCCCCCCTTTAACGCTCACATTTTCCTTAGTACACACGGGTTTGAACGCTATAACGTTTTCTTGCACTTTTTTACTCTACTAGTTTTTTCACCTTTTTCGTGCCATGTGAAGCTATATTTTTATGTAATTTTTACATTAGATTTCTTTTACTATATCAGGGGAAATGGTAAAAAAAAATCTGCTTTTCACATTTATTTATTTATTTTTTTAACGTCAAAAGTGGCGCTAAAATAAGGTTTACAATTGTGTCACTTTTCCGTTATGGACATTTATATAAAAGTTTTAGGGTCGTCAGGGTTGAGGCTAAAAGACTGAGGTTTGGGCTGTCAGTTTTTTTAATTACTTTTAGTATTTTATTAATTTTACATATTGTTCCCACCTTAAAGGGGTTGTCTCACTACATCGACCTTCATCTGACCTCAGTCCTGTTTTCTTGGTTTCATGGGTCTGTTTAATGGCTTCTACTAGGCTGCAGTAGAAGCCAGGTCTGTAGCTATAGCAACCAGTGCTGGCAGCCTATCAGGAGAGATCAAATAGGACTGTAGCTATAGTGACCTGAGGAGCTGATGCAGCCCATACAAGAGGGGATATCTCAGAATAGGTAGGACACTGATAATGGACACATATTTCAAAGTGACTTGTTTTTGCAAGATGTTTAACATAAAAAGCAATCCTTGTAATGAGACAACCCCTTTAAGGTCAGAAGAAAAACTTTTGGAGGGAATTTTTACAAACCTTTTTTTTTTTTACAAGGGAAATACACCCCCTGAAGTCACTGAGCTGATCTCGGTCTGATAAGACCCAGCAACTTATGCAGTCACCGAGCCCCTGTGGTTACATGATGGTAGGCAGTGTTGGGTGCCATGACGGCTTCTTCTGGCCACGACTCATCCCTGCAGCATTTACCACACAAACATCTAACACTACTCACTTTTCCAGTACTTCCCCACGAATTCCCACTTCTGTGCAAACTTCCCATCCATAACACCCCAAATAGTGTTCCTATTTGTTCACAAATTTTAAGTCTTATTTTGTGTCCACATATAGTAGGTAGCTAAACCCCCAAAATAGTAGGAAGATACACCTCCAAACTGGTTAAACAGATAGGCAAAACCCCCTTTTAGGTGGGTAGTCTTCAATTAGACAGGTGAGTTGACCATTATGTAGGTAATTTGGTTCCGTTAGCTAGGCAGATTTCTAGGCTCCTCAATAGGTAAGTATTTAGATCCCCCGTTAGGTAGATAGGTAAGTATTTAGTATATAGGTAGGAATATAGGTGCCTAGCAAATAGTTACATAGGTCCCCTTTAGGTAGGAGTGTAGCTATATAAACCCCCAAAGGTAGGTATATAGGCTCACTGTTGGTAGGCAGGTATTTTGGCCCCCTGTATGTGGGTTGGTATATTGCCCTCTGTAGGTAGCTAAGTATATTGACCCCCAGTCAGTAGCTAGGTATATATACCTCAAGTCGATAGTTTATCATTAAGATTTTGAGGCTGTCGTTTGGCAACTCGGAGCTTCAACTCCCTTCATAAATTTTCTATGGGATTAAGGTCTGGAGACTGGCTAGGCCACTCCATGACTTTAATGTGTTTCTTTTTGAACCACTCCTTTTTTGCCTTGGCTGTATATTTTGGGTCATTGTCTTGCTGGAAGACTCAGCCATAACCCATTTTTAATGTCCTGGCGGAGGGAAGGAGGTTGTCACTCAGGATTGATGGGGTGAAGTAGTCCTGTACCCTTAGCAGAGAAATACCCTCAAAACATAATGTTTCCTCTTCCATGCTTGACAGTGGGAACGATGTTCATTGGGTCACAGGCAGCATTTCTCTTCCTCCAAACACGGTGAGTTGCATTAATGCCAAAGAGCTCAATTATTGTCTCATCTGACCACAGCACCTTCTCCCAATCACTCACAGAATCATTAAGGTGTTCATTGGCAAACTTCAGATGGGCCTGCACATGTACCTTCTTCAGCAGGGGGACCTTGCAAACACTGCAGGATTTTAAACCATTACGGCGTAATGTGTTATCAATGGTTTTCTTGGTGATTGTGGTCCCATCTGCCTTGAGATTATTAACAAGTTCTCCCCGTGTAGTTTTAGGCTGATCTCTCACCTTCCTCATGATCAAGGATACCCCACGAGGTGAGATTTTGCATGGTGCCCCAGATCGATGCGATTGACAGTCATTTAGTATTTCTTCCATTTTCTTACTATTGCACCAACAGTTGTCTCCTTCTCACCCAACGTCTTACTTATGGTTTTGAAGCCCTTTCCAACTTTGTGAAGGTCTATGATCTTGTCCATGACATCCTTAGAAAGCTCTTTGGTCTTGCCCATGTTGTAGAGGTTAGAGTCCTACTGGTTAATTGAGTCGGTGGACAGGAATCTTTTATAAAGGTGACTATTTAAGACAGCTGTCTTTAATGCAGGTAACGAGTTGATTAGGAGCGTCTAAGGATATGTCCACACGGCGTGTTGAGTCCGTGTGAACATATGTTTTTAGATACGTGTTTGGATCAATCTGTTGGATTCTAAACGGACCTAAACATGTATCTAATAAATAGCAGTGTGATTTACGTTGCTTTTACTTTGAATGACGCATCGGCGTTCACACGAGTGTTCGCCAATGCATGTCTCATTGCATCTTTCAGTTCCGTTCCAAGAATTGACATGTCAGTTCTTGGTCTGAAAGCCCTATTTAAAACTATAGGGTGCAATTCTGCTGCATCCAACACACATCCAAACACGCAGCTGCGCGTTGGATACGTGTTGGTTACATTTAGTATCTGATCGCCGCTGTGTTTTTGTATTAGATTTTCAGATCCAAAACGGATCCAAAATTGGATCCAAAAACACTGTGTAAACAACCCCTTGGGGTGCTTTCACACAGTGCGTTTTTTGGTGAGTTTTTGATGCGTTTTTCAGATGAGTTTTTTTGTGGAGAAAGGTACAGCAATTAATGTTGTACATATCTGCACAAAAATGCATCCAAAAACGCACCAAAAATGCATAAAAAACGCAGCTGCATGTAAAGCACCATAAGTGGTCTGTAGGAGCCAGAACTCTTAATGGTTGGTAGGTAATCAAATACTTAATTCTCACTGCAAAATGCAAATACATTTATATAATTTATACAATGTGATTTTCTGGATTTTATTTTTGATATTCTATCTCTCAATGTTAAAATTACCCTACTCTTAAAATCATAGACTGTTCATGTCTTTATCAGTGGGCAAACTTAAACAATCAACAAGGGATCAAATAATTATTTCCTTCACTGTATGCCTCCGAAGTCAGATACAGCCCCCTGTAGTTAGATATAGGCCCCTCGAAGGTAGAGTGGCTGACTGATAAAAAATTTTCAAAAAAGATACTCGTTCCCCCCGCCTAGCAGATCACCCCAGGAGCTTGTGTCCAGCATAGGTGACAAAAACTTGGAGATTCTTAGTTCACGTGTTTTGATCAAAAACTGTTTAAGCCACCCCCGACTTACAACGGGATCTCAAGGCGGGTGGTCCTACTCTATTTTACCTCTCATTGGAGTCCAATTTGGGTCATCAGACCTCCATAATCCAGAGAGAAAAAGAAAAAAAGCACCAACCTTATAAGCATCCCTGCACTGATCTAACAACCTGTGGAGGTGGGCGAGGTGCAAGAAACCAAAATGGAGGCTTTCCATTCCCCCTATATGAATTAAAAGCAATATATGCCAAATGCAACGTATAGTCTGCAAAAAAAACATTTCGAAAAACACAATGTGAACCTGGGTCCCACTTGCATGGTTGTGGCATATATATATATATATATATATATAATTTTTATATATATATAAAATAATATTTTATATATTATATATTATATATATACACACACACACATTCCAATACCAGTGGGACCCATCAGCTAAAAGGGCTATCAAACAAGACATGGAAAAATCTCAAAGAACATTTATGCTATCTGCAATACATGAAAACAACTTGGAGATTCTTAGTTCACATGTTTTGATCAAAAAATGTTTAAGCCACCCCCGACTTACAACGGGATCTCAAGGCGGTTGTAAGTCGGAAGTGGCTTAAACATTTTTTTATCAAAACATGTGAACTAAGAATCTCCAAGTTTTTTTCATGTATTGCAGATAGCATAAAAGCTTCTTTAGAGGTTTCCATGTCTTGTTTGATAGCCCTTTTAGTTGATGGTGTGCCACTTGTATTGGAATGTGTGTATATATATATGCCGCAACCATGCAAGTGGCAAAAGTTTTTTTTATGTATTGCAGATAGCATAAATGCTTCTTTAGAGGTATCCATGTCTAGTTTGAAAGCCCGTTCAGCATAGATGACGTGACGTTATCACATCACCCTTCCAGGGACACTGCAACCTGTGACACTGATTTGTATATGCAACGCTCATTGAGCACTGTATATACAATGATTGAGAAGGCAGGGACAGTAATAAACCGTCCCTTCCTTCTCCATTTTAAAATGGCTATGCAGACTAAGGGCTTGGTCACACGGCGTTTTTATGATCCGTTTTACGGATCCGTTTTACGGATCCGCAAAACGGATCTAACACTTGTCAGTGTGATTAACATTAAGTGGAATGGCAAAAGCGCATCGCTGTTCCCAAAGGAGATCAGCGATGCGCGTGTGAGAGCTCTTCTGCACTGCGCCCTTTTTGCATCCGCTTTAAGAATTTGACATGTCAATTCTTATTTTCGTTTTACGCAACTGAACGCCCATAGGAATAATGGAGTCCGCTTTTGGCACTTGTCCAAAAGCGCTCCACACTCTGGTACATAACAGCTGCGCTTTGCATCCTCAAAGCGGATGCGAAAAGCGCACAGGAAGGCTGGATGGGGATCGCTGGCGGCAGCGGCAGCGCAGGTGAGGCTCGGCAGACATGAGATGATGGCTGGGGGCAGGAGAGAGAGAGAGAGAGGAGAGAGAGAGAGGGAGAGAGGGAGGGAGAGGAGGGAGGGAGAGAGACAGAGAGATTCCTGTCTGTGGAAAAACGCATCCGGAAAGCGGATGCTTAAAACGCAGGAGAAAAAGCATTGAAAACGGATCCAAATAATGTATCCAATGCTGCGTTTTGCGGATCCGCTTCCCGGATGCGCTTTTCAAGTACAAAAAAACGGACCCGTAAAAAGGACCCAAAAACGCCGTGGTGAACAAGCCCTTAGATGCCGACTGCCTGGATTTTTAAAGTCAGTAGGCGGTCAGAATAAATAGGAGTCTGGGCTGCGCCCCCCATCTCTTAAGGTGAGCAGTGCCCTAGGTGACTGCTGACCTATCCGCTGCATAAAACAGCCCAGATTTTTTTGCCTGGTCTCCTGATAGAACATGGGTATCTATACTGGACACAAAGATGGATATTATTTGCAGCATGTGGAATGTGGCAGCAGTAACCATAGCTGATTAACTTGAGTAACAACACTGACATCTCACCGACTCATCCTAAGTAACTGTTATAGAAATAGAAAGCAGAGATCTTGAAAATAGTGACACAATGAAAGACAAAGGAAGAATCAATTATAATGGCACAAAATATCTACTACATTTTCCCCAAAGTATATTAGAAAGCTGCAAATGTACATTGTTTACTGTACATTTATAACAAAGACTAGCAATGGTTAAGCGTCCATTAAGCTGTGCACCCCTTGCAGAATGTCCTCAGTACCCTATTCTGGCATAAATTAGAAGAGTTGAGGCACGATGCAGCCTTTTGCAAACATAAGATGCTAATTTCACCCCTTTAAAAATGGTTAGGGGGGGGGGGGGGGGGGCCCCTCAGTCTTTCTAAGAATTAATTCTGTGACATTTGTTTTACAGAGCAAGGAGGGTGGACGGATTCCTGGCCAAGAAGAGCTCAACAGTGGCAACAGTTACACTTTCAATTCGCCCCACCTGAATCTGTAACAGCAACACTGTGGGAAATGGGGCTGCCCGAATATTGATGAAATTGATGGATTTCCATCTTTGCTGGTACTTTTTAAAAGGGGTTTTCACTAATTGTTTTACAGAGCCAAAGGCAGCTATAAACTCGCACTACCGGGTTTTGGAGGGGGTTTGGGTTCATATAGTGAATAGCTTTTCAGCCTGTTACTACTTTCACAGTTAATGAAATTTTTGACATGGTCCGATGTTTTTTTCCCACACCAAATCCAAAGCGACACTTCAGATTTTTGCCGAGGATATTCATGAACAGAGGCGTTTCTCGCCTCTGTTTCTGGTGCCTGTTAGCTCCATTGGTAAAATATGGGGAAAAATCTGGCTGTATTATTGTGAACTACAAGGAGGATTGGCCATTTACACGAATGGTCGTCGGTTTACATAAGGAAATCAGTGTTGAATCCAAGTTAAAATCCTCATTAAAATCCTTTGCATTAACAGAACAGGAAGTGATTAATCATCCTGACCACTGCTTCAGCCTATTACAACAGAGAGAGGTGGCCAGTAACTAGGAAAGCTTGTCTGCTAAAGTAGGAGATAAGATCTGCTTCTAACTCTAAAGAGAAGCAAAATCAGAGCAGCAATGTATTTGGTAACAGTCTTTATGAACTTTTGCCTACATGTTTAAAGCTAATCTATGAAACAAGAATAAGGCTATGTTCACACGGCTTATTTTGGGACACATTTCGCCACGTATTGAGAGTGTACTGCGCTCAAATACGAGAAAAAATGCGCCCCAATCATTACGGAAATCCCAATTTCATAGAGAACTATGGTTTACGCCTCCTCTCCCCATTTTATCCCAATAAGATCGTTTTGTGGGCGGGGGGAGATAATTGAAGTCATTTATTACGGCGCTTACGCATGCGAGTAATAAAAGCCTATGGGACCGGGGGTCCCCCACCACCCCCCCCGCCCCGAGGTGTACCGCCGATCAGCGCGACTCCCAAAAAACCCCGCGAAATTGCAATTAGCTGTGTGAACATAGCCTAAGATACAAGATTATGCAATATACAGATATAGCGGTTCTCTATAAATAAACGAAATCTCATAATTCTTTAAACTTACAGTCAATTGTTATAGTTACCATAAATGGCCACACTACACACTCAGATCTCTGTTGGATTTTCAGTTTCAAAAGCGGTCAACTGAACAAGCCACCAAGAGCACCCTTACACCAAACTCCATAGACCAAAATAACCTATACACCAAGCACTATAGACTGATACCATCCATAAACCAACCACCAGAGCCACCATAGACCAAGGCCACTCACCCACCTGCCTCTGTAGACCAAGATTACTTATATACCAACCACTATAGACCAAGACAATTTGCCCCCATAGACCAAAGAAACGTTTAAAAATCCCCAAAACAAAAGAACCATCCCCCGGGGAGGGTTTTCCCGCTGGGTTTTGCAGACGTTTCGGTTTTGAAAGCCATCTACAAACCAGCTGTCAAACTTTATCACGGTCCCCACTACACGGATTTTCCGCCGGACGTTTTTTTAGACCGCCAGCGGTCCGAAAAACGTTGAACATGTTCATTCATCTGCCCAGTTTCGGGCAGAACATGACACCTGTCAGTGTAAACGGCCCCGTAGAGTTCCAGTAGGACAGTCACATCTTTTATTCTATACAAAAATTTAAAAACGGAAATGATCTGGTATAATTGTAATGTTCAAATGGCGGTTCTTTAAAGGACAAAGGGTTTTAATTAGCCCCCTAAAAATTAAAGAGAACCTGTCACCATTTTATGCCCCCCTTGCTGAGGGCAGAAAAAGCTCGGAAAAGACCTGCTGTTTCCAAACGCTGTGTCCCTTATTTTGTAAGAGCTGTAGTTTTAGAGTATTTAAAGGGAACCTGTCACATTTTATCCCCCCCCTTGCGAGGGGACACAAACTAGTGACAACCCCGCTGTTCCCAGCACTTTTCCCCTTTTTCGTAAAAGCAGGAGTTTTAGAGCATTTACCCCTCAAATCTTATTCATGAGCAGGTGTTAGCCCCGCCCACCAAAGACTAGCCTCGCCCACTGACAGGTATTCATAGTTGAGGTGGGCTGGGCTAGCCTCAGGTGGGCGGGGTATGAAAAAACTGACTCTTTGAATAACTCTTCTGGCTGAAAACTGCAGATTTGAGCATTAAATACATGAAAACTACAGCATCTTACAGAATAAGGGACACAGCGCTGGAAACAGCAGGTCTGTCACTAGCCTGTTATGCCCTCAACAAGGGGGGCATAATCTATGTGACAGGTTCTCTTTAATGCTCCAATCTGCAGTTTTCAGCCAGGAAAGAGTCATTCAAAGACTCATTTTTTTTTCAAACCCCGCCCACCTGAGGCTAGCCCCGCCCACCTCAACTGATAAACCTATTACTTTGAATAGGTAGAATCATGTGAATAACTGTCAGTGGGTGGGGCTAGCCTTTGGTGGGTGGGGCTAACAGCTGCTCATGAATAAGATTTGAAATGCTCTAAAACTACAGCATCTTACAGAATAAGGGACACAGCACTGGAAACAGCAGGTCTAACACTAGCTTGTGCTGTCCTCAGCAAGGGGGGCATAATCTATGTGACGGGTTCCCTTTAATCTGAGGAATTGCCTTGATATCTGGATAGATTGCTAATAAAATATTGTCAAATTGCTATATACTGTAGATCACTATTTGAAATCAACACAATTTAACGAAACTAATAAACTAAACTTATTCCACACATAAAATGACTTTTGAAGTTAATAACCCATAGATCTCTATTAGTAGCAATTACCTTCACCAAACGTTACCTGTCGCTGCTAATAAGATTTGCATAATGTTGAGGAGAAATATTGGGCCATTACGCTCTGCAAATGTGTATCAGTTCCTCAATATTTATGGGATGCCTTGAATATACAACCATCTTTAAGTCAACTCAAAGCATTTCAAGAGGGTTAAAACTAGTATTTCATTTGAACATTCCAAAACACAAATGTTCTTTTTCTACCATTCTTTATATTATGTTCTGGTGTGTGTTTGTGCTTTTGTCTTGGTACATTACTCATCTCATCAACTCGAGCTCATAGACTGCTGCCTTGTAAAATGTTTTGAAATGCTTTCAGTTTATTGGTGCAGATTTATTATTACTGTCTAAAACTTGTGCCAAATAATGTGGTAGGGTTCTATATAGCAAAAACTTACTAGCTTAGATGCAGTAGAAGACCGCACGGGCATGCTGTTCCACACTTTTTTCTTTTGATTGTTAATAGTCATGATTTTGCAGGTAAACAACTTACAAAATTATGTGGCCATTAATAATCAATAGAAAACCAGGCATCATGTCCATTGTATTCTGGTTATATCTTGTCCACCCCGCTTTGGCTATGTGAAACCCTACCCTATTTGTGAACACACCAACAAAGGTTTTTGCAGATTGTAGAGTTTTCTTTAGGTCTTTTGCTGATACCCTTTAGTTCTCTTCACTTTAGGATTGTTTATTGTGCTGTTGGAGGGATCTTAAAGGGGTTTTGCCAAGAAGTAAAATTGACGTGGGAAGCTTGCAAATGAAATAAAAAACATTTTCACCATTCATTATTATTAAAAATTCTGGACCGTTTTTGTCTTAGCTGCTCCTTTAGTGATCCATTGTTTACAGCTCGTCTCCAGGGGATACAACCAGGGCTGAGAGCTCCTCACTCCTGGTCGCACATGCTCAGATATCACCTCTCCTCTCAGGCAGCTACTGAGTGTTCAAACCCCAGGTGCTGTCACTCTATTCCTGTCCTCTGTACTCCTTAGTAATTAGTCAAATAGTGAAAATAAATTAAAAAGAAACCTCAATTAGTTATGTGCATTGATTAAGAGAGAAAAAAAAACAGGTTTGGTTCCTGCAGGGATTTGAACCTAGGACCCTTGTGCCTGGAGGCAAAAACTTTACCTTTCAACTACTCACAATGCTTTATATGAACAGACCTTTCTTTGACTAGAGAGAGGAAAGGCCTGGGGATGTTATCCTGCTGGGTCACATGATATGCAATTCAAACAAATCACACACGCCCCCTTCTGAGCACACAGAGCTGAAGAGCTTGATGCAGGAGGTATGAAATGAGATCGTGGCAAAACCCCTTTAACATTACACTCACTTATAGGGAGGCGAAACACAGTCCTGAATTTTCTCCAATTTTAGACGGTTTAAAAATCAGGGACTAATTTACCTCCAGTTCTTTAGCGATGCTTTTGTAGCCTTTTTAAGCTTCATGAATATCTAGTACACTTTGTTGCAGGTCTCAAAGTTATTTGCATGGAGGAGTGGTTCACACTATTCGCCCTTTTTTGAGAAGAACAAATTTGTCAATCACTAGTCTTTGTGTTCCTTTATTTAAAGGGAAGATGTCATAAAAAATTACCTATTGGTAAACTCATTTTTATGTAAAACACATTTTTAAAGATTTTTTTTTTCATAATACAATTAACATAAAAAATCGTGAAATCTTGCAGTTTTCCCTTTGGCCACTAGGCCTAATAATAGTCTGACATTTCCTGTCCTGTAGAGAAAACTTTTCTCCTCATTATTAGCACAGACAGAATTATACTGAAAGGTGATACCAATGTATATAAATAGAGGATCCACCATTCACAATAGGAGATACTCATATCTCACCCGCTCCTCCTTCCTGCACAGTGACTTCTTCCCAGGTCACAGAGCGTGCCTGTTCACAAGATCCTATGTCCATGAAGCTGCTGTAAAGCATATACAGTTGAAACTAGAAGTTTACACACACATATACATGTTTTTCTCACTATCTGACATGAAATCAGAATAAACCTTACCCGTTTTAGTTCAATTAGGAACCAAAATTATTTATATTTGCCAAATGCCAGAATAATGAAAGAGAATTAAGGCATTTTTATTACTTTCTGCAAAGTCAAAAGTTTATATACACTAGGATTACTATGCTTTTAAACTATTTGGGACAGCCCATATGATGATGTCATAGAAAGTAAAAGTAACCCCAAAATATTTTTTAACTATATAACTAGTAAAAAGATTAAAACAGAAAATGTTGGCCCTTTGAAAAGTAGTGAGGGTGAGCCTGTAGAGGGCGAAGAGAAAAAAAGCAAACCTATTTAACAATTTTTTTCTCAACTGTATTTACCAAGGAAGATAACCTTCCTATTGCGGAGCGGAGGGATGAGGTAAACTTCAACTTAAATGTTTCTTGTCTAACCCAGGAACAAGTGCAGCTCCATCTTAAGAAGATTAAAATAGACAAATCCCCAGGTCCTGATGGTTTACTCCCATGTGTCCTAAGGGAGTTAAGTGATGTCATAAATAGGCCCCTATTCTTAATATTTATGGATTGTCAAATAACGGGGTATGACCCAAAGGATTGGCGCATAGCAAATGTTGTGCCAGTATTCAAAAAGGGGTCAAAAAGTGATCCTGGAAACTATAGGCCAGTAAGCTTAACCTCTGTTGTGGGTAAAATGTTTGAAGGTTTTCTAAGAGATGCTATCCTGGACTATCTCACTGAAAATAAAGGATGGGTTTATGAGTTTATGTCAAACTAATCTCATCAGCTTCTATGAGGAAGTTAATTCCAGACTGGATTGGGGTGAGGCACTGGATGTCATATATTTGGATTTTTTTAAAGCATTTGATACGGTGCATAAAAGGTTGTAGAGTAAAATGAGAATGCTTGGACTGGGTGAAAATGTGTGCAAGTGGGTAAGTAACTGGCTCAGAGATAGAAAACAAAGGGTAGTAATTAACGGTGCAGACTGGATCCCTGTTACTAGTGGGGGACCACAGGGATTCGAATTGGGCCCTATCCTCTTCAACATTTTCATTAATGATCTTACACATGTAGACCACAGTAGAATATCAATCCTTGCAGATGATACTAAGCTCTATAAAGTAATCAGCACAATAGAGGATAATGTGTTATTACAAAGGGATCTGGATAAGTTAGAGGCCTGGGCAGAGAAACGGTAGATGAGGTTTAACACAAATAAATGCAAGGTTATGCTCATGGGGAGGAAAAATCCATTACATGATTACATGTTAATAAACAGGAATTTATGGCCCTTAAACATCTCAAAGAGGATAAGTCCATTACAGTCAAAATGGCAGATAAGGGCGGAGCTGTTGTTGTGTTAGACTCAGGTTTATATGAGAAGTTAAACCTAGAAATGTTGAATGACCCAATAACTTATCGTCGTCTAACATGTGACCCTACTAAAATATTTCAGGATTCTCTTAAAAAACTTCTGACAGAGGGGGTATGCATGGGGGGCAATAACATCCACTATGGCAGAGAAATTATATGTTGAGTTTCCGAAGACTCCTATTGTGTACTCTCTCCCGAAGGTGCACAAGGGAGTTTTCCCACCCCCCATGAGGCCAATAGTCAGTGGAATAGGGTCATTTAGCGAAAAGCTAGGTGCCTGGGTCGACAATTTATTACAACCCCTCATTTGCTTCATATTCCTGGCTTCTTATGTGACACCAAACAATTCATTGCATCATGGAACAAATACGATGGAAAAAATAAGTACGTGTGGCTTACCTGGATGTGACGGCATTGTATCCTTTCGATGCCGCATGAACTTGCTTTAAATTGCCTTAAAAAATTTCTTGAAAAATATAGCTCCTATGACTCTAATATCAATGAATTTCTTGCTCTGGCGGTGGAATTTCTCCTCAAACATAATTTTTTCTCCTTTAATAAGCTATTTTTCTTGCAATTGAAAGGAGCATCAATGGGGGCCAAATTCTCTCCCAATTGGAAAATATTTTTATGGCAATGTGGGAGGAACAATTTTTATTCTCGGATGATAATATTTTTGCCTCCCATATCAAGTGGTACGGAAGATATATTGACGATCTCCTCCTGATATGGGAGGGCCCCCCAGATGTAGTCCCTGAGTTCATACAGTATGTTAATGACAATTTCATGAATCTCAATTTTACATACTGTATGCAACATGATGCCATTGACTTTTTGGATGTCACGCTGCTAGGAATTCCTGAGCTATGATACAATTAAGCCCCATGTCAAACCATCCTTGTTAAATTCCATTTTACATGCTGCGTCCTGCCACCCTCAACATGTAATCGACAATATACCTACGGGTGAGCTGATACGTATTAAAAGAAATTGCAGCACTAAGGAAGAATTTGGGGTACAACAAAATAAGGTAATAAATAAATTAAGACAAAGGGGTTATCATGATAACACACTGAATCGAAGTTTTAAAGAAAGTTGAATCAATACCACGGGGAAAAATTAGTTAAAAATACACAACAGCGTCATAACAACAAATTTGAGGGTATTACATTTACTACCACTTATTCCCCACAATTTAAAAACATAGTCAGGATTAGTGTTGAGCAATCGCGTTGGCTATCGAGATCGATCGATAGTCGATAGTCGGCCGCTATCGATAAGGTTTTTTCGATAGTGAGCATCGATTTAGCACGATGACCATTAAAGTCTATGGGAGAGCAACAACACCTTCATTATTACCACCCAAACAAGGGTAGAAAAACTAAAATTTAACATCCACAACAGTCAAAGGGATACTTTCACATCTTAGGCAAAAAACACTTGGTTATAAAAGTCACAGAAAAAAAGCCCACAGACCATTTACTATCCCGTTTTGTACCACAACCCAACCCCTTTAAACCCTGCTTTTCAACCAAAAAATTAAAAAAAAAGTCCAGAAGGCAGTATGTTTTTGAACCATCATGTTACTTGAACGGACTTTGAATACCCCTGCCCCGGAACGCAGCAGAGCCCAAACCTGAAATGCCCCCCCACTTTTAAAAATCCCGGGAAAAAAGGGGAAGTTTTTAAAACCCACCATTTTAGTTGAAATTTGACATTGACTATACCTTTTCCTGGGCCACAGCATGAGCCCCAAACCTGAAATGACCCCCACATTTAAATTTAAGTGCGGGGAAAAAAGGAGTCTTTAAAACCACCATTTTAGTTTTCACGGACATTGAAAAAACCCTTTGCCCCGGGGCCCACAGGACCCCAAAAACCTGCAGGCCCCCCACTTTTAAAAAAAGGGCCGGAAAAAAGGGTCTTAAAACCCCCCAAATTTTTTCACGGGACATTGACTATACCTTTCCTGGCCACAGCATGACCCCAAAAACCTGCAAAACCCCCCCCTTTTAAAAAAAGTCCCCGGAAAAAGGGAGCCCTTTAAACCACCATTTTGGGTTTGCCGGGAAATTAAATATTTTTTTCCGGGGCCACACATGAGCCCCAAACCTGCAGGGACCCCCCACATTTAAAAAGTGCCGTAAAAAGGAGTCTTTCAAAAAACCCCCTTTTTAGTTGAAACGGACTTTGGACTTTTAACCTGCCCCGGGGGCCAAAAGCAGGGCCCCAAACCTGCAAACCCCCCACTTTTAAAAAGTGCCGGAAAAAAGGAGTTTTTTCAACCACCTTTTTAAAGTTGAACGGGATATTGACTATACCTGCCCGGGGCCACGGGCATGAGCCCCAAACCTCATAAACCCCCCCCTTTAAAAAAAGTGCCGTAAAAAGGAGCCCTTTCAACCACCATTTAGTTGAACGGACTTTGACTATCCCGTCCTGGAAACACCCGACCCCCAAAACCTGAAATGCCCCCCACATTTAAAAAGTCCCGGAAAAAAGGAGTCTTTCAACCACCATTTTAGTTTCACTGGACTTTGGGAACTATACCTGTCCTGGGCCACAGCATGAGCCCCCAAACCGAAATGCCCCCCACTTTTTAAAAGGGTGCCGGAAAAAGGAGTCTTTAAAAAAAACCATTTTATTTTCCCACTGGACATTGACTATACCCTGTCCTGGGCCAAAAAGAAAGAGCCCCAAACCAAAAATGCCCCCCCATTTTTAAAAAAAGGGGCCGGGGAAAAAGGGAACCCTTTCAACCACCTTTTTAAGTTTTCACTGGACATTGACATCCCTGTCCTGGGGCCACAGCTTGACCCCCCAAACCTGCATAACCCCCACATTTAAAAAGCCCGGGGAAAAAAAGGGAAATTCTTTCAACCACCTTTTTTTATTTTTCACGGGACATTGACTAAAACCTGTCCGGGGGCCACAGCATGACCCCCAAACCTGCATGACCCCCACTTTTAAAAAGTGCCGGAAAAAGGAGTCTTTAAACCCAAACCATTTAGTTTCACTGGCCCTTTTGACTATACTTTCCTGGGCCACAGCATAACCCGGGCCCCGGAGTTACAGGGGGTGGGGGGAAAGCCCGGGTTTGGCGTCCGTCATCTATTAACACCGGGTTTTAAAATCCCCTTTGGGGGGACCCCAGAAAACGAAAACTGTCGTGCTGAACAGAGGGGGGAAAACCGGAAGTGTGAGAACTCCACCTTTTCCCTCGTACACAGTCAATACCGGGGAAACCCCGCTTGCCCCCCTTTTAGGTGGGACCAATTGACCTTCACTTGGAAATACTTTGGGGGTTAAAAGCTCCTTTTTTCACCCAGGTGCCCTTTATCTGGCCCTTCTTTTTCTCATTTTACTCAACGTCTGGGGGAAATGGTCCTTGTAAATTTTTTCTCTGGTTTTCCTGCTCCATAAATCCCCTGGTTTTTCAATAACCTACAAAAAGGTTTAAGTTTTCCCTTTACCTCCCTTGTTTCAATTCAGAGGAATTTTTTTAAAAAAGCTATTTTTTACTTTCAATTTTTTTTGTACATTAATTCTTTAAAAAAAAACATTTTTAAAACAGATGGGAAACCCAACCCCCCATTTTCCTTTTTTCTCCTTTTTTTTATTTTTATTAAATGGGGTTTTCTCAAAAACCCGGGATTGATAGCTATGTTAAAGATCTTTTCAAAAACAAGTCATTTTGCAATATGTGTCCCCTTTAAAAGTGTTTCCCACCCATTCCTGTTTCCGACAAACACCATCACCCTTGGGCCACTCTTGACAATTGTGAAGAACAAATGTCGGGTTTGAAACAAAATTTTTTAAATGGAACCCTTTTAAAAGCTCATGTCAAGCAAAATTTCCCCCCAAAAAAATTTTTAAACATGACCCTTGAGGGCCCCTTTGGGCAATTTTGAAGAACAAAATTTTGTTAGAAACAAAATTTTTTTTTGAATAGGAAACCCTTTTTATAGGGTGCAAAGTCAAAAGCAAAACCCCCAAAAAAATTTAAAACATGACCCTTGACCACTTTGGGCAATTGTGGGAAAACAAATGTCCCGTTTGAAACAACAATTTTTTTTTTTAATAGGACCCCCTTGTAAATTTCACATTTCAAAGCAGCCCTGACCCAAAAAATTATAAAAAATTTCTTCTCAGCCACTTTAAAAAAATTTTGAGGGAAATTCCACTTTTGAAGCCACAATTTTTGTTCCAAAGGACCATTTAAATTTTAGCTGTAAACCCCACAGCAAAAATGAAACCCCCAAAAAAAAAAAAAAAATATGACTTCTCAGCCAATTTTAAAAATTGTTTAGGAGAAAAAGCCACTTAGAAAATCCCCAAATTTTTTTTTCCCAAAAAAAACCCTGATTTTTAGCTTTTATCTCACCCGCAACAGCCCCCCAAAACCCTTGACAATGGGGAAAACTTTTTAAAAAAAGTGAGTAAATGGAAACGGGGTTGTCATGAAACCCTTTCGTCTTTTCAGGCCCTCACAGCAAAACCCCCAAAATTTAACTGTTTGGGGAAAAGAGAATAAAAATTTGGGATAAGAAATGATCATTTTTAAAAAAAAGTTTTCTTAGGGACCCTTTTTTGTTTTAAAAGGGAATTGAAGGGAGACTTGGGGGAAAAAAATCGTTTACCCCCGGCAATTGGGGGGCCCCAACAAAACATCCCGAGATCCTTTCCGAATTCATCTGATTTAAAAGTCAAACGATCCACATTATCTGTGGAAAGCCGATGCGTTTGTCACCGTAATGACATCCTCCAGCTGTGCTGAAGTCGCGCTCAGATAGTCCCGCTGGCTGCTGCAGGACAACACCTCTAATGCGCGTGACAGCCAAGCTCGGGCCATATCGTCCATTTATGGATACCCAAAGTCAAGTGGGTCCGAACACATCAAAAACAACGGTGTTGAGGAGACGCAGATATGTCCTGCACCATGATCTAACTGATCTCTGTGTGTTTGGATGTGATGCACTGCATTGCGATGATTTGGTGAGGTGGTATACAAAGATTGCCATAGGTCCTCCCATAGGAGCTTCCTGCCACCATTGCCCTGCTGCTGCCTCGCTTAACGCTACTTGGCACTCCTACTGCTGTCCACGTCGCTAATAGTTGTTGTTCCACTGTACATTTGGGCGGTAACGTGACATCATACGCAACAGTAGTGTCTCCAGTTTATCAATCAGCAAGGTTCTCCATTTTCCTTGCATTTTACTATCTATTTGGGTGTGGACAGGAAATTGCTGACTTTTGTTCTTAGTACCGGGGATCCAGGAGGGATGGCCCACACCATAACTGTTGGTTCATTTTTGATGGCCTCCTTTAATGCGAGGATCAAGGTCGGAGAAATGGAGCATCCAATGCTCTTCATGTGAGAGATGGAGCCTTTGATTTCCCAAGTCCTGGGTCGAGGTGGCATCAAGCAAAAAGATGCTTCCTCATACTTCCTCCTCCGCCTCAATTCGCGCCACCTCCTTTCCAAGGCAGGGACGTCGGTACTACTCGGTGTCTAAGTAATACCTTCCTCCTCCTTCCTGTCCTCTCGCCTCCCTCGGCACAGCTCAACACAGGCCCTGACTTGCCTGAGATGAATGCACCCTGAGAGCTGATGCGCCAACCTTGCAACTAGCTCTGGACCCGAACCACTGCCTAATGAAGACCGATGAAATTGTGAACTGGTCTGGTGGCCTTGTGGATTTGTACGGAGAGAAAGGCTCCGGGTCCGCATCTGTGTCCGCTCCTCTCCGTCGCTGGCGGACCATGTTCGTTTCAGAGTGTCCACATGAACTGATGTGCCAGAACTAAGAACACCACAATGCTCATTGCCGAATCCAGGGCATTGTCCGGCACTGACCATTTTGGTGGCTTCTTCAAAAACTTCAGGATGTTGCAAGACTCTTCTTCACCTGCCTCCACTCTCGTGGTTCAACACCCCCACCGAGGTCCTACCGCTGCTTGGTCAGGCCATGTGTCACTTCGTACCTGTCGTAAGGCATTGCGCTGCTGACAACAATTCGCTGGAGCATGTGGAAGGGTGGGAATTCATCGTGTTGCGCCCACATCCAACAATGAGACGGTGACGGGATTCCGAGCTGACGCTGCAAAAGGGACGAAGCCAGGGGGCGGACGAAGCAGGGGTGCAACGGCGGAATGGCCGAACCTCAGACCTCGACCTTCTTCAACATGCAGTCCCGACCCTTTAGCTCTTAGAAATATCTCTGGAGCGACAAGGTTCATGACATTGTGCCCAGGCAAGGGATTTGCTCCACCAACAGATCTTAAGGGCGCGGCCACAGATTTCACCCGTTATCGCACAACCACCTTGCCTTGACAAGTTTCTTGTCACCCAGCCAGCGCTCGGTCTCGTTGCTTATGAGCCCGTCCACAGCTCCTAACCATATGTGTGGACGGTCTCCAAGGCAGGATTAATTCAACACGGCCTGGTGTCCTCTGGGCACTGATCTCCACCAGAGACCTTGGGGAAAGAGCCCTGGCACCATCCCTAGCGGTTTTGAAGAGCGTTGCGCAAGCCTGAGAGCCACCGTCACCCCATAGACATCCACCCAGCTCACCCAGTAGAGCTGTCACAGAGTATAGCGCGTACATGTGGCCGTGCTTACTATCCATGAGACGGTGGTGTAGATGGACTCTTTTCCGGACACAGTTGCGACCACGCGCTTGAAATTTTAGATGACACTGGCTGTGCCAGCAGGGACGCGCTTTTCCTTGGCAAAGAAATGCCTGCTCGGCATCTGGTATTTGGGCAGTCGAGGAGGCCCATCGACGTGGCGAGACACCCATCAGTGTCCACTCAGACTGAAAAGGCAACATCTATTCCACTGGCCACAAAAGCCTGGCAATTGCCGACCTTCGAGGCTTTGGCTTTTGTGGATGGTTTGGGTTACAAGAGTTGTTCTTCGCTCCCAAACCTGGCAAGACAGAAGCGGCTGGCTGCTAGACCAGGCCGCATTAATACGGCGTTTCAGTTCGTCAAAACTGGCGGAAGGAGAAGGGTAGATATGGGTCTCTGTGGTGCTGGTGTACTCGGCTACGGTGGAGGCTGAAGCGGAGGCTGAACCCTGATCAGACTCAGAGAGACATGGGCAGCTGATGAACCATATGTTGGTGGCAATAGAGGCGGAGACAAAGGGGGTGACAGTGGTTATTGAGGTCCGGCGTCGGTCTAGGCCTTTATTGGCCAAGTCGTTTTCCTCCATTCTCAAACTCATGCATGTCGCTGCATGTGCGACTATGACCTGTTTGGTGTGGTTAACCACTTAAGGTTCACTGCCTTCTACTTATGCTTTACGGCAAAGGCGGCATATGACATCGCTGGGAGATGAATTCAGAGGCTTGCCCTCAAAGAAGAGCGCCCAGCTTGGATAAGGTCCTGGACCTTTTTGACGCGCGATAAAGCGAGGATCGGGGTTTTTGCCGCGACCGTGGCTGGCGAAATCATATCAGCGACATCTGCGACCGTGCGCTCCTCTCCTTTATTTGGTGGCGGGACCCGTATTGACCCTAACGCATCGTCTTCCCACCTCGTACCACTGATGAAGCGTCAAGCACAGCAAATCTCGCGGACAAAAGACCAGAAGGATCCGCAATGTTCGTCATCATCACATCACATCAACACAGGTGGACTTGGTCGACCCTGACTTCTGCAATCCAGAAAGCTGCGCTACAAGCAAGGGGCACTGCCACAGTCGTTTGCCGAACCCGCGCCCGGAGACTTTTTGCGGCCGATAGAACCGCTTTCCTTCACCTCCTCTGAAGGCTACAGTAAACTGGGCGTCAGAGCATACAAAACATCCTCTGTGAATCTTTTTAACATGCCTTCTTGTACCCCAACGCATTATGTCAACAAAGAAGTGTCTTCAGACAATGGATTAATCCACAGTGTGGTGGGTACACGAGTTTGCAATTTGGGCTTGCCTTCATGTTGAGGATGCTGGAGATGCGATAACGACATTGTGGCCGTACTGGCGAGGACGAGAGGAAAGACTGCTAATGCAGGTTTCCATATAACCTACTGATGGACAATTGGTGTACGATGTTCGTTACCTTAGATCACAGGGCCCCTGACCCAGCGATGACAGGCCTTAAGGGTCCTGCAACTGACGATCCGCTGGCAATGCGTGTTGTTCGCCAGCACTGGAAGGAGCACCTTCTTCACTCGTACCTCAACCTACCATGTGCTACCCCCTCTTTGCTCGCTTTACCACCATGCACCATGTTTCAGAAAATAAAATTTAGAGAAGGAATGGAATAGTTTTTGGAAAGTCCTCCTTATTAAAAGACTGCAAATCACAGCTATTCTCAATCCCTCTAATCAAAAACAAAATTGCTTGGATTCAAATTTTTAACTGCAAGGTGTCTATCAACAAATCGGACCTGGGCAAAAGTCCAAAAAACACGTATACTGTTTATGTTTTGGCGTATAATCTAAACGGTATTTTGCACCCTTCAACTATCACCGTGAGGTGAATATAGAATTCTGATTTTAAAGATTAACGTAGATGCTCTCGTCAATGAACAGTGCTGGGTGCGCAAAAGTTCAAAAAAACGACGTAACTGTTATGTTTTGATATAAAAAAAACGGCCATTTTTTGCACCTTTCAATTCACACTGTGTTGAATATAGAATTGCTGCGTGTTTAAGATTTACGTAGATGCTGCTCAATGAACGAGTGCTGGGTGCGCAAAAGTCAAAAAACAACGTAACTGTTTATTTCTTGGACATATAATAAACGGTATTTTTTGCTACCTTTCAATCACCTGTGTAAATATAGAATTTCTGTTTTAAGATTTAACGTAATCCTTGCGTCACAAACGAACAGTGCTCTGGGTGCCGCGCAACAGTCAAAAAACACGTAACTGTTATGTTTTGATATAAATCAACGGTATTTTTTGACCTTTCCAAATCACCTGTGGTGTAATATATAATTGCTGTTTTAAGATTTACTATACATGCTGTCGTCAATCGAACATTGCTGTGTGCGCAAAAGTCAAAAAAACACGTAACTGTATGTTTTCGTACGATACACGGTATTTTTATTGCACAAATCAACCTGGTGCTGACTACAAAATTGCTGGATTCTATTTTAAGTGCAAGGTGATATACAACAGTCACAGAGTGTAATGGGTAAAATCGAACAACTCTATCTGAAAATGTAAACTGATAATAAAAGTGGAGGTTTTGCAGCTAAACAAAGAGACCTGCAGTTACTATAAATGATGTTTATCCAATATAAGTTCAGGCTGACCAATATCCAGGTGAAATATTTCAATAGCAAACCTTTATAATAATAATAAATTCCACTACCAAAGAATGTCTACCCTAATTCTTGAGTGAACTATATCCAGTGTTCTTTATAGATAGAGAGCTTGTCTGTGTTCGGCCCGCGGGCCCCCCCCGCTTCCCACCGCGTGAATTACAGCGGTAAGATTGCAGCTTTCAAAATTCTCTAGCGAACTACATAAACAATGTTCAAATCCCTAATCTAACTAAATTGTAAGGATCACAGCTACAATTAGAGGTTTCCTCAGTGCAGAAATAGACTACATTTCTCCTGATCTGTTTGGAGCCACAAGCGTAACATATCGGAGGCAGAGCGGCTACGTCCTACTCACCTATGAGACGCTGAGAGACACTGAGGCAGAACAGAAACGGCTGTTCTATGTAAAACGAGTTCCATGATGTATTTTTCCAGCCAATCGCACCATACACATGCCCAGATCATGACGTCGCACACACATCTCACCTCTGCTCTATTCTGTAATCATCATTTGCTGGCCGCCAAATTTACACAGGAAGCGCCGAAAAAGAGCACGAATCTTAATAGATATGCTCAGATTTTACCTTAAATTATCGCATGATCTGGAAATTTCGATCACCATACCATAACCTTGCCGAATTTCAACTTTGTCGATAAACAAACACTCAAACACTAGTCAGGATTATTAAGAAACATTTACCTATATTAAAAACCCACATCCACAATTGCGAGATATTATAGAAAAAAGGAGTACGATTTGTCCCAAAGAAAGCTACAAATGTGGATCTATCGTTTCTCCTAGTCTGTATATCAACCAAAGAACATAACCCTAAAACCTGGCTCCAATATAAAGGTTCATATAAATGTGGACATAAACATCTGCACCACTTGCCACTATATGAAAGTGAGGAAATTTATCTTTACATCATATGTTACTGGGAAAAATTACAACGTATACCAGTACTTTTAATTGTAATTCTAAAAACGTGGTATATTTAATTTGGTGCGATTTATCCCAGGTACAATATGTGGATGTACGACTACAACCCTCAAAGTCCGCTTTAACGTCATTTGTCGGATGCTAAAAAAGATACCTGGAGACATGATTTGTCGTCAGTGTCCAGACTTTTTAAATTGAATGCATTCAGGGATACAAGCCCGTTCAAATAATGGAATACAGAGAATCTTCCCTTCCGAGAGGAGCGGTAGTGTTAGAGATAAATTATTAAAATGCGAAGCTAAATGGATCTTTACACTACAAACAAGACAACCTCGGGGCCCTCAATTTTAGGTATGATGTTTTATACCACTATTGAATGAAATTTATACATGACCAATGTTATATCTCCATCTAACCATATATTCCTTCTTTAAATCTATGCCTTTTGCTCTATATATGTTTTGTTTTATTACATATTGTCATATATATGTTTTTAAAATTGGGCACATGTTTTTTGGAACCTATGTAAAGGTAGATATAGGGTTAATGTTACCCATTCTGGGCCAACGATTGCATCACGCAATGTCCCGGGCCACTATTAAAGGTCCCAAACTTGCTTACCAACTAGACCATGAGTAAGATATTTTATATCGAAACGCGTCGGTCTGAGAGGGCCAGGGGGTGAATTAGTGTCCTCCCGTGTACGGTGGTTGTGACCTCATATGATGCGGGTTGTATAAACCCCTTAATCTGCATGTAAGTTTTTTATAAGTTATTTTCATTTAAAAATATGAGATTTTTAAACATGAAAATACGTGCTTCTTTAACCGCTCACTAGCCGCTACTCCGCTATACTACATATTGGATGCTGGACTGTTTCTTTTTTCTTACTTGCACAGTAGAATATCAATCCTTGCAGATGATACTAAGCTCTATAAAGTAATCAACACAATAGAGGATAATGTGTTATTACAAAGGGATCTGGATAAGTTAGAGGCCTGGGCAGAGAAACGGTAGATGAGGTTTAACACAAATAAATGCAAGGTTATGCACATGGGGAGGAAAAATCCATTACATGATTACATGTTAAATGGAAAAAACGCTGGGTACAAGTGACATGGAGAAGGACTTTGGAATCCTGGTGGACAGTAAACTTAATTGTAGCAGCCAGTGTCAGGCAGCAGTAGCCAAGGCTAATAGGATCATAGGGTGTATTAAACGGGGCATAGATGCACATGATTAGAACATTATTCTCCCATTATATAAGTCACTGGTCAGACCACACTTGGAATATTGTGTACAGTTTTAGGCATCAGTGCACAAGAAAGACATTGTAGAGCTTGAACAGGTACAAAGGCGGGCAACAAAAATAATAAAAGGACTGGGTGGACTACAGTACCCAGAAAGATTAGCAAGATTAGGGTTATTTAGTTTAGAGAAAAAAACGGGTTCGGGGACATAATAAATATGTTAAATACATTAAAGGTCAATATAGAGATCTCTCTCAAGATTTATTTATACCCGGGACTGTATCCAGAACAAGGGGGGCATCCTCTACGTCTTGAGGAACTAAAGTTTCTACACAAACATAGAAAGGGATTCTTTACTGTTAGAGCAGTGAGACTGTGGAACTCTCTGCCAGAGGAACTTGTCATGGTGAATTCAATAACAGCGTTCAAAAAGGGTTTTGATGCATCTCTGGAGAGTAATAATATAACAAGTTATAGTGACTAGGATTCTGGAGAGGGGTCATTGATCCAGGGATTTTTCCGATTGCCAGATTGGAGTCAGGAAGGAATTTTTTCCCTCAAATGAGGGGCAATTTGCTTCTACCTCACTGGGGGTTTTTTTGCCTTCCTCGGGATCAACACTTTAGAAAATAGGCTAAAAGGATGGCCATGTTGTCTTTTTTCGCCTTACAAACTATGAAACATGTTTTTGGGGAGCTATTAATATTTTATTGGCAAAATCTGAGTTAATTGACACACCTTTTTACGGTGAGGTATGGACCCCGCGGGACCTCCGAAAACGATGGGTAAGCCGTACCGGGGCCGAACAAAGTAAACCCGGTTTCCCCAAAAAGAGCCCCCCGCAAAGGGGGATGGATTGCTGCAGGGGAAACTACCAATTTTCGCTTCCCACTGGCGGACTTGTTGCGGTGGCAGGTAAGGTATGCGGGTCAAATCGGAGAATAAGCGTAGTCGGGGGGCGAAGGTCAGACAGGCGGCAGAGGTTCTGGTTGAGGAACAAAGCAGAATGGTACAGTACACGGTAATTAGAACAGACAAAGGGACGTTTTCCTCTATAGGGGGTAAAGCACTAAACGGGGCGTTACGGAAGGGGGAAAAAAATGGTCAGCGACCGGCCTAACCAATTGCCAACGCCTGGCCCCTTTTAAAATTAAGAGAGCCCCGCGGCGCGCCTAAGGCAGAGACGCGCGCACCGGGCCCGCAGGGAAACCCTGGATGCGGGGGCGGGTAGGGTTGCCCAGTTGTGCAGGGGACCATGCGCCACTCGCTCCCCAAAGGGGGGGGGGGGCTGCGGGGCCACTCGTGAAACCCTCCCTGTGGAGGGTTTTTTTAGCACACCAAAACCGCTTCTGTGTTAAAAAATAGGAAGTTAAAGAAGTCAGTCAAGAATCAGAAATGAATTTTTGGACTTTCACAAATCTGGATCATCCTTGGGTGCAATTTCCAGATACCCGAAGGGCCTCTTCAACTGTAAAAAAAAATTATATGCCAAAATACAAGTGGGGAATTTTCCGCTAACATACCGCTCACAAGGGACTGGTTCAATTTTCAAGATGAATGCTTTGGTCCCACATGACAAAATTCCCCAAAACGAAAGCAAAAGCCCTTTTGGAAATGCGGTGAAGCGGTAAATTGTGTCATTACCACAGTAAAATAAAATACTATTAAACAGGCGAGAGGCCATTTCCCGGGGAAAACCATTACTCTAAAAAAAAAAATTTTAAAACCCAGGGGAAAAGTTTGCAAATGTAACAGAACAAGACCTAAAATTTTTTGGAGCAGTTCCGTGGCGACGAAAACTAACATTAAACTTTTTTGGCCCATAATGATCATTGTTTTTTTGGAGAAAAAAGGGAGAAACTTGGAAGCCAATAACACCATCCCAACTGTGAAACGGGGGGCCCGGGCACATCACATTGGGGGGTTGTTTTGCACAGAAGGACACTAAAATAATCATAAGAGGAAAGATTAGGTGCAATACTGAGGCAACATTGAAACATCACCAGGAACAAAAGATTGGGGGAAATGGGTCTTCCAAAGGACAATGCCCGAAGCAAACTGCCAAACGGGTTTACAAGGGGCTTTAAGGCCCCCAACAACATGGCCAGTTAAAACCATTTCTGTCGGGAGGAAATGGGCCAAATTCCCCCAACATTTTGAGAAGCTTGGGGAAAGGGATATCCCAAACATTTGGCCCCAAAAGTCATACAGTTTAAAGGGGGTTGTCTCGTAAAAGGGATTGCTTTTTATGTTAAAGCCTTGCAAAAAAAGTCATTTGCAATATTGTCCTTTAACAGGTTTTCCCTATACCAATACCCTCATTTGAGGGGTTCACACTCTTCTGGTCGCTATAGCTACAGCCTTTCGATCTCTTATATGGGCCCCCACACGTTCTATACCCACGATCGGGCTTCTACTCACCCAGTAAAAGCCAAAAAAAACCCAAAACCCCTGAATTCAAATGAAACCAAGAAAACAGGACGAGGTCAATAAATCAATGATGAGACAACCCTTTAAGGACAATGCTACCAAATACTTAAAATGATATAAATTTTTTGACTTTGCAAAAAGAAAAAAAAGCCATAAAAATTACTTCTTTACTCTGGCATCTGACAAAATAAATTTTTTGGGTTTCCCTAATTGACCTAAAACGGGTAAATTTTTATTCTGATCTCATGTCAGATAGGGGAAAAAAAACAGCATTTTGGGCTTTTTATATATAATGAAACACTGGTTTCAACTGTATTTAATTGCTGTTAAAAGCAGCTGGCAAGTTCTTTTCCTTCATAATTTATAAAAAAAACAAAATTAAAAAAAAAAACAAACAGAAAATTAAAACAAAAGAAGAAAAAATATGTTCAGTATCTCATTTTTAAAAGTAAAAAAATGTATTGGTAATAGATTCCCTTTAATAGTCAAAGCTCCTTTGGAACCCCATTTCATCTCATCCCCTTACTTTTGGGATTGTACATAACATTTTAAAAAATCTTTTAAAAAAAGGGGACAGTGAAAACAAGCAACTTTGCATTCTATTCATTTACAAAGCTGTCTTGGTTTTTTCAGTGCCTTTATCTTGTTTTCTGTAACACAGTTTCCCCCGTGCCGTCGGATTCCCCCTCCTTTCATTTCATTGGGGAGGGTCACTAATTACATTCTGCTGGGCCCCCCCGGTCTATTCACCGGGCGTCATTTTTTGCCCTTTCCTCAGAATAAGGGGGCCCCAACATTTTACTTGCACACCACAGTCCACGGTAACCCTGTTGCGCTTCACAATCAAAAAAAGCAAATTGTGTTCGGTGCCAATCCCCCTGCGTGTAAACTTAGAAAGGAGACATATCTGTGCTGCTCTGGATGAGTTCATAGAAGACTGGTTTCAACTGGAACAAACCTCCAGCTGTGAGAGGAGAAGAGATCAGAGCTCTGAGTTCATGAACGACTGTCTAGACTGAATGCAGGGCTGTGGTATGTAAACAAACAGCTCTTACAAAATAAGACTGCATAGGGAGAAGAACAACACAGTGACATGTGGACTCAGACAAAGGGGGGGGGGGGAGAGCACACTGACTCGAAATGCGAGCATGAACAGTGAAGGGGGGATGATGTCATCCCCCTTCAGTTAAGAAACACCCAGCTGGGAGGGGAAAAAACACCCCTGGTTTTTAGTGAACTGAGAAACTGAAAGTACAAGGAAACACACGAACTGATGAAGCGATAAATCCCCTTTAAAATTAGATAATTACACTGAGGGTATAACAACGAGTTTAACTTATTTTTTTCCCCTGCACTGTTGTGGGTAACTTTCTGGATTGAGAGACACAAAAGAAAGGCTCACTCCGCTGTTTGATATAAATTTATTATTATTTTTTTTGTAGCGCCCTTAGTTACAGGAATCTGTGCATTCAAGGGGGATTTTTATAACATATATATATATAATATATCACAAACACTCAATCAGAATACTTAGCTAAGGTTTCAGTACAATTCTGTTCTTCTGATGGACCACTCAGTCAGATCAGAATTAGGACCCGAGATAAAGATACCAATCTAGTCTGGATGCTTCAAGAAAACTTACTGTAACGGTCAGGAGGTGGATCCACTGGACCACCGCAGGCGATGGCATAAGCCCACACAAAGGGAGTGGAATCTAAGTGGGTCCCGGTATTCACCAGAGACCGCCGCAAAGCGGGATGGTCTTGCTGCGGCGGGAGTCCACCAGGTCACTACCACTGGCGGGGCTTGCCTGCGGTGGCAGCCAAGGGTAACGAGGTACAGGATCGGCAGGCAGGCTCGTAGTCGTGGACGGCAGAGGTCAGGGCAGGTGGCAAGGTTCGTAGACGGTAAACAAGCAGGAGGTCAGGGCAGGCGGCAAGGTTCGGAGACGGTAGACGTAAGCAGACGGTCGGTACACGGTATGGCAAGACAGGAACACTTTAGGAAGCTTTCACCAACGGGACATACACAATGGATCCGGCGAAGGCCACCAGGAAGAGGCCGGACTTAAATAGGAGCAGTGCCCGGCAATGACCAATTACCGGCGCACTGCCCCAAACTGCCAGCGCGTGTGCGCCCTAGGGGCGGAGCCACGCGCCGGGAGACGGAGATAGACAGAGCAGGAGCGCGGCCGGGTAAGTGAACGCCGGAGGGGACCGAGACATGAGCGGACCCTGAACCCGACGTGCGGGACGGGGCTCCGCTGGGAGCAGGGGCACGGACGCGCCTGCGACCCGGGACAGTGGTCGCAGGGGCATCTGTGACACTTAATTAGTTACTCCAGTATGGTTCCTGTTTTCTAGAAGCATACAAACTAGGTAGGTGTCTTTATCCAGGTTCTAGTTCTGATCTAGTTGAGTGCTCCTTCCGAAGAACAGAATTGTACTGAAATCTTAGCTAAGTATTCTATTTTGTTATGCCAACTGAGTGTTTTATTAAACTTGTGTTCATGTAAGTCACCAGTATGAGCTTTTTTAAAAAAGTTACCCTAGACAACACAAATGGTGGCAGTGTGGGGATTTCCTTGGTCATATAGCTGATGTGAGGTGGTTTTGATTATATGCATTGAGTTTTCTTTTTATTTAATGAGTAGCAAGTTAATCTCTTTGTGAAGTTAAGCAGACTCTGATAAAAATGTGTTACAGAAAGATGTGCTGATGCAGCAGGGTTTAACTTAACTGCAATATCATGGTTTTCTGTGTTATCTGTTAAAGTTTAGATAGCTTTCTGTGCTTGATATCATGTTGTGTTATCTGTCAGGTTTTCTTTACTACATCTGTACACAGGGCCGCCATACAGGGGGTACAACCAGTACTCCCGTATGGGGCCCGGTGGAACAAGGGGGCCCGCTGCAAGCGGGCCCCCTTATTCCTCACGGCAGAGCGGGGCCCTGCGGCGCAGCCGCCGAACCAGGCTCCGCCTGGCCCACAGTGTGGGGCCCGAGCTGCTGTGGGCCCCGGAGGCAGTGCCGTCGCTCCCCGGGGCCCGGCTGCGCATCCGGTCACTGAACGCCCGGGCCCTGTGTCCCGAGCGCCCAGAGGACCGGGCCCCGGGGGTTGGGGACTAATGTCCCGGCTCTCAGGCGCGCGGTGTCAGCGGAGCACAGCGCCACTAGCGCTGCGCTCCCCTGATCTCCCCCGGGAGGCTGAACGCATTAGGCCTTCAGCCTGCCGGGCGCCGGCCCCTACTGCTGACGTAGGCGGTGTGGTGATGTCACTGCACTGCGCCGCCTATGCAGGACCGCAGTACGGAGCCGGCGGGAAGATCGGAGCGGCCGGGACCTGCCAGGAGCCGGAGCCAGAGTCAGGTAAGTGGATGTTTTTTTGTTTTTTTTTTATATCTAAGGAAGCAGCCCTGACTACATTATACTAAAGGGGGCCCTGGCTACATTATACTAAAGAGGGGCCCTGGCTACATTTTTTACTAAAGAGGGGCCCGGCTACATTATACTAAAGAGGGTCCTGGCTACATTATACTAAAGGGGGCCCTGGCTACATTTTACTAAAGAGGGGCCCTGGCTACATTATACTAAAGAGGGGCCCTGGCTACATTATACTAAGAGGGGCCCTGGCTACATTATACTGAAGAGGGGCCCTGGCTAATTTTTACTAAAGGGGGCCCTGGCTACATTATACTAAAGAGGGGCCCTGGCTAAAATTATACTAAGGGGGGCCCTGGCTACATTATACAAACTCGGGCCCTGGCTACATATACTAAAGGGGCCTGGTTCAGATACTAAAGAGGGGCCCTGGCTACCTTATACTAAAGAGGGGCCCTGGCTACATTATACTAAAGAGGGGCCCTGGCTACATTATACTAAAGGGGGGCCCGGCTACAATTTTTACTAAAGAGGGGGCCCCGGCTACATTTTACTAAGAGGGGCCTGGCTACATTATACTAAAGAGGGGCCCTGGCTACATTATAGTAAAGAGGGGCCCTGGCTACATTATAGTAAAGAGGGCCCTGGCTACATTATACTAAAGAGGCCCTGGCTACATTATACTAAAGAGGGCCCTGGCTACATTATACTAAAGAGGGGCCCTGGCTACATTATACTAAAGAGGGGCCCTAGCTACATTATACTAAAGAGGGGCCCTGGCTACATTATTCTAAAAGGGGCCTGGCTACATTATACTAAAGGAGGGCCCTGGCTACATTATACTAAAGGGGGCCCTGGCTACATTATACTAAAGAGGGGCCCTGGCTACATTATACTAAAGAGGGGCCCTGGCTACATTATTCTAAAGAGGGGCCCTGGCTACATTATACTAAAGGGGGGCCCTGGCTACATTATACTAAAGAGGGCCCTGGCTACATTATACTAACGGGGGCCCTGGCTACATTATACTAAAGAGGGGCCCTGGCTACCTTATTCCAAAGGGGGGCCCTTGCTACCTTATTCTAAAGGGGAGCCCTGGCTACCTTATTCTAAAGGGGGGCCCTGGCTACATTAATCTAACGAGGGGCCCTGGCTTCATTATACTAAAGGGGGCCCTGGCTACATTATACTAAAGAGGGGCCCTGGCTACATTATAATAAAGGGGGGCCCTGGCTACATTAAAATAAAGAGGGCCCGGGCTACATTATACTAAAGAGGGGCCCTGGCTACATTACAATAAAGGGGCCCTGGCTACATTATACTAAAGAGGGGCCCTGGCTACATTATACTAAAGGGGGCCCTGGCTACATTATAGTAAAGAGGGGCCCTGGCTACATTATACTAAAGAGGGCCCTGGCTACATTATACTAAAGAGGGGCCCTTTTCTACATTATAAATAAAGGGGGGCCCTGGCTACATTAACTAAAGATGGCCCTGGCTTCATTATACTAAAGTGGGGACCTGGCTACATTATACAAAGAGGGCCCTGGCTACATTATACTAAAGAGGGGCCCTGGCTACCTTATTCTTAAGAGGGGCCCTGGCTACATTATACTAAAGAGGGGCCTTGGCTACATTATTCTAAAGAGGGGCCCTGGCTTCATTATACTAAAGGGGGCCCCGGGTACATTATCTAAAGAAAGGGGCCCTGGCTACAAATTATAATAAAGGGGGCCCTGGCTACATTATTCTAAAGAGGGGCCCTGGATACATTATACTCAAGGGGGGCCCTGGCTACATTATTCTAAAGAGGGGCCCTTGCTACATTATACTACAGATGGGCCCTGGCTACCTTATTCTAATGTGGAGCCCTGGCTACCTTATTCTAATGGGGGGCCCTGGCTACCTTTTTCTAAAGGAGGGCCCTGGCTACATTACTCTAAAGGGGGCCCTGGCTACATTATACTAAAGAGGTGCCCTGCTACCTTATCCTATAGGGGGCCCTTGCTACTTTATCCAGCCCCTTTTGATGGGGCGGGGTGATCGGGTTTCTGGGGGCGGGGTGATCGGGGGGGGGGGGAGGGCCCAGGTGCTTCAGTTGTATGGGGCCCTGAAATTTCTGTTGGCGGCCCTGTCTGTACATCAAACTAGGTCAAAATTATGTTTATTAAAAAGAGTATAACTGTAACTTGTATTTATGTGCTTGTATTTGTAACGGCTAGAGTATTGGATCCTTTGGGCCACTGCAAGCAGTGGTATAGGCCACGTCGGGCAGCGGAATTTAAGTAGGTCCCAGTGTTCACCAGAGCCTGCCACAAGGTAGGTTGGTCTTTCTGCAGGAAGAGTCCTATCAGGTCCCTACCCTGACGCGATTTGCTTGCGATGGTAGCCGAGGTGTTGCGTGGTACAGAATCGTCAGGCAGAATCGTAGTCGGGGACAGGCAAGAAGGTCCGGACAGGACATGGTCGAGGGACAGAGGCAAATGGTAGGGTATACAGAATAGCAACGGAACAACTCAGGAACGCTTTCTCAGTAGGCTAGAAGCACTAAAGATCCAGCAGGGAACTAAGGGTGGAGTCCCAGATATATAGGGTCAGCGCCCCTCAATAACCAATTCCTGGCATGCTGGCCCTTTAAATCTCAGGCCGACAGAAACATGTGAGGGAGCAGGAGCGCAGCTAGGTGAGTAGCTACGGACAGAACGAGCGCGCCCGTAGCCTGGCATGCGGATCATGGTGCCACCCGTCTCTGTCAGTGTACAGGGACAGGGGACACAAGAGTGCTTGTGGGCTGCAGGGCAGTCGTGACAGTATTGAATGTGTTCGGCTAATGTATATTGTCATTTATTGTGATTATTCAGTGTGAGTGATAGCAATGAATAGAATGAAGTCCTCCTCCTCCTATAGTCTTCCTGAAACACATAGGGCCACAAGTATGAAAACTGTCTAGGTCTAAAACTCACTTTGTTTCCCATAGCAACCAATAAAAGATCCCCTTTCATTTCATATAGTGCTCTGGAAAAATGAGAGGGGCACTCTGATTGGTTGCTATGGGAAAGAAAGTGAGTTTTAGACCTAGACAGTTTTCATACATGTGACCCATAGTTCTAGAAGAAAAGGGAGAGGTAGTGCAGCTAGATCCCTTGATGCATTTTTTGGTAGACCCACAAAGGGAACCTATCGGGTGGTTAATGCCGCCCTATCTGAGAGCAGGATGTGATTGAGGGAGAGAAGCTGAGTTCTGTGATATATAGGGTTCTATGACTCAAAGTAGGCTTTCTGAGTAAAACGCAGAGAAAATGCTGACCAGACTCCTTGTGGAGAAAGTGGAAAATCTGCTGGTCCTGTCCACACACAGTGATTGACAGCTTTCCGTAAAACAGTGTGTATACAGAGCAAACTGTCAATCACTGTGTGTGGACGCGATCAGCAGTACTTTCAGTTTCACTTTTTCAGATTTAATTTGCTTTGTACTTAGAAATTCAGTATCAACTTCATATCACAGAGCTCAGCTTCTCTCCCTCTACTTGTATGTAAATTGCATTTGTTTTGTCTTTTCAGGTAACAAAAGGTAACATTCTGCAAAAGATGTATGGTATATATAAAATATACACATATGTCTGTTTGTGATGTGCAGAGTGAATAAGAAATGTATAGAATGTATGTTATGTCTGGATGCTTTTTTGCGCGGACGGACAAACGGACTTATTTCTGGTATTGAAATGCTTTTAAGTCTATGTCTACACTGCACACAAAACATCCACTACTGAAAAGAGGTCCCATAGAATTATATACTAAAAATGTTCTGTTGTCTCCACAGAACATCTTTTTTTCTAATCGTTTTATTTGCTGGTCGTTTTTTGAAACATGTTGCAAAAAAACGAGTGAGCAGGGCAGAAAATTTACTATTGGAGTCTACTGTATGTAAAGCTCTGGACGCTTTTTTGCGCGCTTTTTGCACGTTTTTTGGTGCGTTTTTTGCAGAAATACAAAGCAAATCTATTGCTCTGCATCTCTGCAAAAAAACCGCACCAAAATGTGCAAAAAAAAGAACGCAAAACGCGCCAAAAACGGACTTTTTTCAGCAGCTTTTGACAGGCAGTGGACAAAAAACTTTTATGAATGTTTATAGGATTTGGTTTTCAGGTTGTTTTTTGTCCAATGTGTAGACACTAATCGACTAGTTTTATCTAATTTATTTTCTTTTTATCAACTGTTTTTCTTGGTGGTGGGGAATTCAGCTAACTTTGTACGTTATTTGCAGCAGTGAAAACAAGACAACTATGGCCATCTATAGACAAATGTGATATCACTGTAATATACTATGTATAAGTTTTTTTCTAAAGAGGAAAATAAAATATCTATTATCTCTTTCAACTAGAGCCACAAAGATCTAGATAACGTTTTGTTTATAATTAATGCTCATTTTTTTGTGACATTAATTTTTGTAATTTTTGTCTGGAGCTCTAGTGCAATTGCAATATACAGGGTGGGCCATTTATATGGATACACCTAAATAGAATGGGAATGGCTGGTGATATCCAACATTTTGGATATTGATAAAAAATGGCCAACTTCAAAATGGCCACCATGGTCAGCACCCATCTTGAAAAGTTTTCCCCCTCTCAAATACTAATGTGCCACAAACAGGAAGTTGATATCACCAACCATTCCCATTTAATTTAGGTGTATTCATATAAATGGCCCACCCTGTATATATAAAGAGGGAGCATGAAGATGTCAGTGAGCAGCTCCACGGTCACCATTGCCCGCGCTAGAGCTGAGGCAGCCAAGATACGGGCAAAATTTGCTGAACAAGAAATGCAATTGAAAGCAGAAAGGGCACATCTGGAAGCAGAGTCTAGAAAGGCACAGCCGGAAGCAGAGTCTAGAAAGGCACAGCTGGAAGCAGAGTCAAGAAAGGCATGTCTGGAAGCAGTAATAGAGAAAATAGCAGTGGAAAGAGAAGCTGCAGCTGCTATTGCTGAAGCAGAGGCCTTAGAGGAAGAAGTCAATCCCACAAGTGAACATTCTTTAACCTCTACACAGAGATTGTGACAACTTGGTGCGTACTTCAGACTATGTACTGCAACATGCTAAGTCAGATGCCAGCCTACATCCAGGTCCAGGAGACAACTACTGCTTATGAGCTCCAGCAAAATCCTGTTACATGGTATGTAACCTCAGGTAACCAGACGCCCTACATCAAAAAAGGCTGCAGTTTCAAAGACTGTCAACCCTCAGTGCAACCCACACCCAAACCAATGAACGCCCAGAGTACCATCATGCCCTTTAAGAAGGAACAAGTGGATGGTGGCTATCACAGCAACAACATGTTCAGAAATCGCTACAGCCCACAAGATTTTCCACTCACCAACCTCCCACCAGATACATCTCACAGTAATCAAGGGATGTCCGATCTCCTCAAATTCTTCACAAGACATGAGGTAGTAACAATAGGGCTCTCAAAATTTGATGACAGACCTGAAGGCTACAGAGCATGGCAATCTTCATTCAGGAATACCACCAAAGATCTAGATCTGTCTACGAGTGAAGAAGTTGACCTACTAGTGAAATGGTTAGGGAATGAGTCAATGGAACATGCAAAGTGAATTAGAGACATTAGAATTAATTTTCCTAGCAGAGGCTTAAATATGACATGGGAATGACTTGATGTGTGTTATGGCTCACCAGAAGTGATAGCAAGTGCACTCTTTAAAAGAATTGAAGACTTTCCTAAGATCTCCAATAGATGGTTTGGAACTTGCCAAGTTGCCAAAGATGAAGGGAATTTGCAAGGTCTTTCATTGCTGGACACTTCACGGGCATCAACCCAATAATACAGAAACTACCTTATGGATTACAAGAGAAGTGGATTACTGAAGGCTCCAGGTACAAATAAAGGTACAATGTCTCATTTCCTCCTTTCTCCTTTTTTCTAGACTTTGTACATCAACAAGCAAAGACAAGAAATTATGTTTTGACTTCTCAACATCTGTCACTATTTATCCAAAGTCAAGTAAACCTGCCTTAGGCTATGTCTACACAGCAATGTTAAAATTTCATCCAAAATACAACAGCATTTTAACATCGCTGGTCTGCAGTTTTTAGCATAGTTTTTGCGTAAAAAACACAGTTGGATTTCCCACTGCCCGTACAATGAGAGCTACGGGAAGCTGATGGGAATCTGGCAGAATATAGAACATATTTTATTTTCCGCTGGACAGATGGCAGCTTCAGTAGAAAACCTGTGCTGTGTAGACTGCAGTACGGATTTTCTATTGCGGTCTACACAGCGCTGGGTACAGTCGGATTTTCGGTGGATTCTAAATACTGAATCTGCCATAAATCCAATGAAAAACCAGTGCTGTGTAGACATAGCCTTACACCGTAACTTGAAAGGCACACCTGTTGCGGTACACAAAAACAGTGTATACCCTGCTGACTACTCACGCAAAGCTAACGGTACTGCAGAGACTGAGAAGGCCTCAGTAAGGGCTTGTCGCTACGGCATGGTTTATTGGTTGGTTTTTCTGACGGTTTGTGGTTTTAGAAATCGCCTGAAAACTGACAAGCAACGCTCCCCATAGACTTTAATAGAAAATCCATGCAGCAGTCCCCACTGTACGGATTTTCTGCCAGACGGTTTTTCACATCGCTGGCAGTCCAAAATACTTAGAACATGTTCATTCTTCTTCCCGGTTTTCGGGCAGAACCTGAACATGTGAATGTGAACGGGGACAGCTTGAATCCGCAAATCGCGGACAAAAGCCATTCCCCTACGTGCCAAAAAAATACAAAATACCGGTCAGAAAATCCAACAGGTATTTTGTCAGTGCCATGGAAATGCCCCCTAAAGGACTCAAACAGAGAATGCCTTTTTCATAAGAAGCCTCATCCACTGCTGAAATGTATAGGATTTAGAGAAAAACCTCTCAAGGACTGCAAAACCTTTCTCAAGGAAAACCATATTTGCTACAAATGTTATGCATCAACTTTACATCTTGCAAAGGACTGTACAGCAAACCTCAAGTGCTCAGAATGTGTCAGCAATGAACATAACGAATGCACCATAGTTTTGTGTATTTTGCACCAAAATTTTTAACGCCATATTTTTTTATATATAAATGAACTGTAATATACCAAAACTAGGGGCATTATACGCCGGGTATGACACATTGTAAAGCACCTAAAACGGAGCATTAAATATAGTAGCAATGATACGCTGTGCACCTCCATAACGCAATGTGCCTATGGTGGTGCATTACATACACTGGTAATGATAAATTATGCGCCTCCATAACATAATGCTCCTCAATAGGCGCATTACATACACTACCAATGATACGCTATGCACCTCGACTGCGCAATATGCCTTTTTAGGCACATTAAGTTTACTATGCAAGGTATACCAGACGTCAGATTTTTGAGAGGATCGGACTTTACACTGATTAAATGTGCCTAAAAAGTGCCGCAAAGAATGACAGTTTTTGGACATGTATATCCTGACGTGACACCTCAGTGCACCCAAGTCTGTGGAAAAGGTCTTAGCATAAATCCTGTTCCAAATTTTGTCTTGTTACAGTTTATCCAATTAGTCACAGAGAGAAGGCAGAGTCTGTATGCTGTTCTTGATGGTCAAAGCAACAGATCCCTTGCTAACTCAACTTTCTTTGATATCTTCAAGATTGAAGGACACATATCTTCATATTCATTCAAGACTTACTCAAGTGTCACTGAAGAGACAGGAAGAAGAACTGCTGGCTATCAGATTGAATCCATAAATGGAGGAATATCCCTACCTTTACTTACTTTGATTGAATGCAATCAAATCACCAACACTAGAGAGGAGATTCCTACACCTGAGGCAACATTGCATCATGATCATCTGAAAACTATAGAACACTGTATCCCTGCATTAGAGCCAGAAGCTCAAATAATACTTCTTCTTGGAAGAGACATCATAAGAGTCCACAAGGTGTGAAAACAGATAAATTGCCCTCACAATTCCCCATATGCACAGGAGCTTGACCTAGGGTGGGTCATTATAGATGATGTCTGTCTAGGAGATGTTCACAAAGCAACCACTGTGAACTCGCTTTACATCAACTTATTGGAGAATGGACATCCATCTGTTTTCCAACCCTATCCTAACAGTTTCTTCATCAGAGAGAAGCTTACAGAGACCGAGAACCTTTCCTACTATGAAGACAGAGATCATTTAGGGTGCACAATCTTTCACAGTTCAAAGTAAGGTCATAAAATAGCCCCCTCTATTGAAGAGGAAGCTTTCCTGAAGATAATGAAAAAGGATTTTTCAAGGATAATTCAAACAGCTAGGTCACACCACTCCCCTTTAAAACATGGAGATGCCATCTCTCCAACAACAGGGACCAGGCATTGCAATGCTTTTCTTCGCTCAAGCAAAGAAGACCAGATATGAAAAAGCATTTATGAGCAAGATAGTCAAGCAGAAGTAGCCCCATTCATAAAAGAAAAGAAAGAACACTGGTACCTACCAATCTTCAGTGGAGAACAAAATAGAACTGTTTCCAGCTCTTTCCTCAATTAATAAAAATAATGTTTTATTCAATCAATTTAAAAATCCATCATACAGTACAAAGAGACATGAAGGCTGACGCGTTTCGGATCCTGAACGCCTTTAGTCGTAGCTTATAAAACATGATTAAAAATTCAAATATATACAAAAAATAACCGTCAATCCTATAAACCATATGGTGACACATGTTTCTTGAGGAAACAAAGAAAATACCAAAACCCACAAGTATAGTGGATAAAGAATGCTCCTCAAAAGCCAAAATAAAAAAACCAAAGAAGAGGAACTAACGGCCTTTAAAACATAACTTTTAATAAATATAATTGTATAAAATACACACGAGTGCACATACAAAAAAATATAATGATAATAATGATAAACACACTCCTTAGAAGGCACACGTAGGGGACAAGGACTACCAAAAATCCCTATAGAGCCCCAAGAAGGGCAGCTATTACACCCTCACCTAAACACAAACAGGAAAATCGCCCCAATAAGGGCGGTCCTGGCAGGAGCCTGACCCTGCAAACACTAGCCCTAAGGAAAACCTATAGATCCTATCCCAACATGTTTCGATCCTCCTACATAAATCGCATCAGGGGATGATGAGGAGCAGGGACCGACAGGTACAAAAACCAGATGCAATATCAAGTGGCAACTGATGCACAGAAAGTTTACCTCACAAAAACCCGCACAAAAGATATACTCACGAAACCCTCCAAAGATTAAAAAGAGTTGCGAGTTAGGCACACAAAATGGGTTCAGGCATCTACAAAAATAAAAATGAATAGGACCTTAGATAGGGAACCAAAAAAACTAAAATGAAAATTGCATAATATAGTGAAAATTCATCATAAATTCACTCCCCAAATGCCTATAGGAGTCTGCAAAAACTGATAATGAGGAAAAATATGCCCCGCACCCTGTAAGGGGGGCCACCCAGTGGCCGGTATGGAGACCCGAGGGGGGTCTGGAGGGACATAAAGAGCCCGCGCATCGCCCCTAAAGGACGTCATAAAAAAGCCCTGAGACCCGCGGGGGGTAAGTGGTCCTTGGTAACGGCGGGCATGCGCAGAGGGCCCCAGCAGAATCGCTAAATGGGACCGATAGCTCAAAAGGCGCTGTGTAATGTAAACAGCGCGATAAATGGGGAATACAGAAAGGGTTTTTTAGCAGGCACGTACTGTCAGTTTTATGATTAGGTAGATCGGCAAGAAAAAATGTAATTTAGCATATTGCAGAGTTTAGCGATTTTAAAGCTTTGAAAAAAGTACAAAATAACAAAAAAAGGGTTACAGACAAAAATTAAACAAAACGGATAATAAAAAATGCGGCCCCTGCTCCTCATCATCCCCTGAGCGATTTATGTAGGAGGATCGAAAATGTCGGGTTAGGACATGGGTTTTCCTTAGGGTTAGTTTTTGCAGGTCAGGCCCTGCAGGGCCCGCCCTTATTGGGGATTTTCCTGTTTGGTTTAGGGGGGGTGTAATGCTCCCCTTCTTGGGGCTTTTAGGGTTTTTTTGGTTCCTTGTCCCCTACGTGTCCCCTTTAGGAGTGGTTTACATTTTATCTTAAATTTTTTTTGTATGTCCTCTGTGTATTTTTCAATTAATTTTTTAAAAAGTTAGTTTTTTAAAGGGGGTTGTTCCTTTCTTTGGGTTTTTGAGGAAAAAAAGCAATCAGAGAAACCTGTGGGAGAAAAGCAAAAAATGCAAAACATGCAAACAAAACCGGAATCTTTCTCAATTATAGTATAATAAAATGGGTCTTTTAAAGGGCAAAATGGTACTTTTGTCTTTGGGTAAACCATGGAAATTGGAGTGATGGGACACTCTACCAAAAATAATTAAATTGTTCTTCATCCAAGAGCCCAGTTGATCCCCTTTTCAAAAAAACAAGGGAAAAAGCTTTTTTATTTGTTGTGGGTTCCCGGTGACTTTTTGTATACAGAACAATCATTTAAGATATTCAAGGCTACTTTTATCCATGACAACCCCCCTTGCTCCTTATAGCTATCCCTTTGACAATTCCTCCCTCCCATATTGTTTTTAATGCCAGACGTAATTTGTAAGACAAAATTTTAATTTTTTTGGTGTGCCCCCGATATTCTCATATAAGGATCTCAAATCTTTCTCCATAGCTGCTTGAAAATTATCGTAAGCCTCAAATCTCGCCTTAATAGGATAAAAGCAAGGGTTCGGTATCTGGAAAGACGCCTCATGTACATTGCATTGTAAACTCAGGTCTGGATTAGACGCTCTGTCCACCATAGCTTTCAAATCCATCAAAGATTTTTTTCCCTAAGTTTGTTACATTGTTCATCCACATTACTAGGTATATTAATATCTTTATTACCATGAAAATTTTATTTGGAAAAAAAAGTTAGAACGTTAAAGTCCCAATAAATCGTTTTCTCGCAATGGTATCAAGAACAAAATTCAGAGTCCCCAGGGAGAGTAAAAACCCTGCTGTTTTTATTAGTAGACCCGGGAGAGGAAAGATCCAAGACCCTTCCCAAATTTTTAAACCCTTTTGTCTTATTTTACCCGATGAAAATCAACATCGCTTCAGTGCAATGGGATGTTTGCCGGGGATTTTGTGTTTGTGGCGGGGTTTTTGACCCCCGAAATGATGACTGCTCTGAGCCAAGTGGAAAACGACGAAGACAAACAAAACATGGAAAAACAAAAGGGAAACAGGAGGGGAAGTCAGTAACAAACGGGCAGTGCAGTACAAGAAGTGAGACAAAAGATAAAAAGGGAACCGGCAAGAATCAAAAAGCAAGGAAGTAAATGAGAATAAGGCGAAAAATTTAGGGGAAAAAGAACCTTTTTTGCAGGCAAGGAGGACAGGAAGGTGAGATATAAAAGGAAGGGGAGGAAGGAGAGAAAGTGATAGGAAGAAAAATATGTTTTAAAGATGTGAATCCCAGTAAAATTTGGTCCCGTGAAGACCCAATCTTCGGTGTCTTACCCCAAAAAACTGGACAAATTTTGGGTGTATTCGACTCCAGCTCATGTGTCTATTAATAATGTTCTTTGCAGGATGACCCCATAGTGCCTCATTGGGGTCCTATCAGATTCCCCAAAGACCATTGCTATGTCGCTGAATACAAAAAATGTTTCATGTTTCCCAAAATTAAAGAACCAGGACTTCTTGAATTCTTTGGGTTTGAAAATAATGACCTACCAAAGACATCCAGAATATCGCATGAAGGTAAATGTTTTGGCAAAAACCCAACTCCCGCAGTTTTCATTAGGACCCAACTTCTGCACAAAAGGGGGAAAAGAGTATTTACAAAATGCCAGACTGTTTGGTTTTAGAGGAAATTTATGTGGATGACGGGCCCAAAAATCACTTTCCTTAATAGGGTGCAAAGCTACCCCAAAAGGGTCCAAAGTTTCTCGCGGTTTTCAAACCTAAACTGCAAAAGATAGCATCAATCAGCAAATCATTGGGGTTTCCCCTCAAGATCATGCCAGGATTTAAAAGATTTAGGGCAAATGTTAAAAGTTTGGTTTCGAAGGCCGTTCTTAATCGCTTTAAAGCAGTTTGGGTGTGTCTGTTCATAATCTATAGGAAAGGTCAAAATAAACTTTTTGAACCGGAAAATTTTCGCAGCCCGTTATACTGTCCCTTAGACTTGGCAACAGGGGCCCATGCGCACAGCCAAGGGCTCAACTGGGGCCTAAAAGTTGAATCTTATTTTCGGGGCCCCACCAAAAAAAAACCTTTCACACAACAGGGTCTTATCTTAGTAACAGTCTATACAATCCACTTGGGTTTGCAGCACCTGTTATCAACCAAGGTAAGACTCTGTTCAGAGAGATAACTAAAGATACATGTGATTGGGACTCTATACTTCCCCCAGAAAAAAAAAGGTCCCTGGGATAGGGGACTTTTAAGTGTTGTTAACCTACACTAGATGACCAAATTGCTTTACGCCGGGGAAAAGTTTCGGTCTGGAAGTTTTTATTCTGCAATGCCTCAGTAAAAGCAATCGATGCAGTAGCTTATCTCAGAACAATAGATCATAAAGACTAGGTCCAGGTTAGCTTTGTAATGGGAAAAGTGAAGCTGGCACCACAACTGGAGTCTACCATATGTAGACTAGAGCTTTAAGCTTCTGTTCTAGCAGTAGACCTGGCAGAACCGATTACATCCTTAATAGATGTGAAACTTAGCGATGTAAAACTTTCCATACAGACAGCAACGTAGTGCCTGGCTACATTTACAATAAGACTAGAAGATTTTGTATTAATGTAAACAACAGAGTCCAAAGAATTAGAAGGTCAACAAAACCATCTCAGTGGCACTATGTACCAACTGATCACAAACAAGCAGACCATGCTACTAGAGCTGCATCAGTATCTCGCCTTAAAGACACTACCTTGCTCACAAGGCCAACATATCTGTACAAACCAGTACCTGACAATTTGGAGAAAAGCAAATACAAACTATTAGAGCCAAAATCTGATCCAGGGGATCCTCTTTTATTGGCTCCTTCTACTCTTCTGACCCAAAAACTTAGTCCAGCTCCTCTTGGTGAGTTTACTGACAAGGAATTATACAAGAAACACTGGAGAAGAGTACAAAGCCCTTGCAGATGTCTTCTAGGATAAATGGAGAAGACAATACCTCTCTACTTAACAGACATGAAATGTCAGACTCGGGATTGAACCGATTTTGTTTTTCTCTTCTTAGGTGTTTTAATGTGGTACCCTGGGGTACCAGACGGGGAGTGTCACACCTTCAGCTGTATTTTTTATGTTCATACACTGTATTTCTGTGTTTCAGTCACAACAGCTCCATCTACTGTCTGTTTGTATACATTGTTATTTAAGTATACAATGTTAGGTTTGTCACATGAAGGCTGCTATATCTATCATCTGACCCTGCTGACATCATCATAGTTAGCTCCTCAGCAGCCATTTTCTCCTGGACTCATGTTGAGGAAAGCATGTTGACTATCCTCTCCCATCCAAGCATACAGTAGCATCACTGGTGTGTCCAAACTACCATTCAGGGCTACAGTGATACATATTGTTATGATCTATGTCCTTAGCTGTTATTTACAGTTTATAGTTACACACATGTTTACTGCAGACAAGACAGCACCTCCTTTGTATATGTCTGCACACTCTTCATCCGTGTACTGTATGCCATTGTATTTATGTTCATGTTTGCATTACTTTGCACAATGTTGTGTTTATGTATACTGCGACATTACAGTAAGTGCATGTCTCTCTGTTCCTTTAGTTTTACACAATCCCTTGCAATAAAGTTGAAGTACGGACATCGCTCCTTGTCAATGACTTGCTGGGAAAGAGTTTAGCTGCCTGTCAATTTATGCTGCGCACACATAGGAAGGACAGAACATCAGGTAATTAATTCTAAAAGGTTTACTTAATTTTTCTTGCTCTTGATTTCTAGTAGTGGAATCATTCTGACTCACAATTGGTTCCTTACTTAAAGATGTCTTTGGGCTACAATCATCAAAATGGTACCAATCTGTAATCCAGAGATTTTTCTAAGTTTCTATGTTTCCATGCTGTAGGATCACAAGTTGAACAAAATGGATAACTTTGGTAACAATGTGACCCATACAAATAAGATAGATGATCCTGCATCTGCCAAATGTCTAAAGTTACATAGTTTTTAAGGCTGAAAAAACACATCCATCTATCCAGTTCAGTTCATTATACTATATCATTATTATTATTTATTTTAGAGCACCATTGACTCCAGGTCGCTGTACATTCAAGGGAGTGTTACATACATAACATATGTCAAACAAATATAACAGTGACAATAAATTACTAACAACTGGTACAGAGGTAGAGAGGACCTGCCTGCAAAGGCTTAAATTCTATAAGGAAGTGAGAAAGAGACAGGAGGTGAGGGGCACACACGTTTGTGGGGTATAGTGACAACGGGGTTATTGTAGGTTGTAAACTATCCTGAAGTGATGGGTTTTCAGGTTGCTTTTGAAGCTGGTGAAAGAGGAGGACAGTCTAATGGGTTGGGGCAGTGAGTTCCAAAATATGGGGGAAGCATGAGAGAAGTCTTGGAGACAGTGGTGTGAGGAGCTGACAAGAGGAGAGCAGAGATCATGTGAGAAGCAGAGATTTCGTGAGGGGAGATACAGGATCTGGAGATTAAGAGGGGATATAGAGGGGAGAAGTTATGGAGAGCCTTGTAGGCCATGGATAGTCACTTGAAATTAATTGTCTGGGCAACGGGTAGCGAGTGAAGGGATTGGCAGAGGGGAGAGGCAGAGGAGTTGTGAGGAGAGAGGTGGAAAAGAAGGGTAGCAAAGTTGAGGATGGTTTGAAGGGGAGAAAGAGTGCTAGACGAGAGGCCGCAGAGAAGGATGTTGCAGTAGTCTAGGCGGGAGATGACAAACGCATGGACCAGCATTTTTGTAGTATCAGAGTTAAGGAATGAGCGGATTTGTGAAATATTTTTCAGCTGAAGGCAGAGGTAAGGGTTTGGATGTGTGGTTTGAAGGACAGAGTGGAGTCAAAGCAGTGGACTTGCGGGACCAATGAGAGTGTAGAGCCGTTGACTGTGATAGAGAGATCAGGTGGAGGAATGGAGGTAGATGGTAGTAAGATGATAACTTTTAAGAGACGGGTGGAATTAATACAGGTGGTATTGAAAGACATGTAATGCTATGAACTGACCCAGACCAAGAGAAGAATAGGGGACCCAGGACTGACCCCTGGGGGACACTGACAGAGAGAGGCCAGGGAAGGAGGTGGTGCAGGAGTGAGAGACGCTGAATGATCAGTGAGGCATGAAGAGATCCAGGAAAGGGCCAAGTCCATGATGTCAAGGGATGAGAGGATTTGTAGCAGGAGGGAATGGTCAACAGTGTCAAAGGCAGAGGACAGTCCTAAGAGGGGAAGGACAGAGTAGTGACATGAGGTATTAGCGGTTACTAGGTTGTTGGTGACTTTGGTTAGGGCAGGTTCTGTAGAGTGGTAGGATTGAATACCAGATTGCAGTGGATCAAGAAGAGAGTTGGAGGAGAGATGGGAGGACAGTTCAAGATAGACATACTGCTCGAGGAGTTCAGAGGCAAATGGAAACAGTGAGATGGGGCGATAGTTGGGCAAAGAGGATAGGTCAAGAGATGGTTTCATAAGGGTGGGTTTGATGGCAGCATGTTTAAAGGAGGAAGGGAAGATACAAAAGGCTAACAATAGGTTGAAAAGATGTGTGAGGGCTGGGATGATAACAGCACTATGGTCTGGGATGAGGTGGGATGGCAGTGGGTCAAGACTACAGGAAGTGAGACTATAGTGACTATAGTGTTAGTGTTGATCCAGAGGAATGCAAAAAAAACCATGAGGTAAAAGCTAATTGTGCACATTTTAGGGAAAAACTCCTTCGATACTCCAGTCTGGAAATCAAAATACAATGATAAGCAAAAGAGTAACAATGTTTTGAACTTTTGACTTTTAGGCTTTATATTTTCCATTTACCACAGCCAGGGGCGTAACTAAAGAAGACTGGGTCCCATAGCAAACTTTTGGATGTCCTACCCCACCCGAACGATCATTTAATAACAGACATGCAGTTACTAGATGATACAAAGAGGAAATACCTCCCCATCCATATCACCATTATACTGTTATAACAAATTCCACTATACCAAGAGCAACATAACCAATAACATTACTACATAAGGACCCGATTATACAGCCAGAACACTACCACAAATTATCACCACACAGTGACTGAATAATACCCTTTTACTACAGTATTACTGAATAAAGATCAGTATACAAAGACCAATATTACCGGCACATAGTGGTATATACCTGACTACACAGGCTCTGCAGACTGTATATTGACTTCATACAGTGTCCATATAGTGGTAGTTACCAGTTGTACACAGGCTCTGCAGACACATAAGTGATTCCAGTGCAGTTTCATCTAGTGACTCACAGGTGACTTTTTTTTTGCCTTTTCTACTGCATCTGGTCCAAACTGCCATGATGATTTCTCCCGACCACCACTCGTCCCTACATATTTGCACACAAATATCTTAGAATCCTCACTTTTCCGGCACCTCCGTCCTTGCCCCTTACCTCTGTACAAATTTCCCAGGAGTAGAAGAATGGTTACAGGTAGGGATGAGCTATACTATCGACAAAAGTTGAAATCGGCACGATTTTTACGATTAGCGGAATTTTCTGATGACGCGATAGTTTCCATGAAAATCTTAAAGATAATTTTATCACGTTTACTATTGCGCCTTTTTCGGGGTTTCCTGTAATTTTGGCGACCAGCCAATCAGCTCAGAGGTGGGTGATGGGGGTATACAACGTCAGCTGTGGGCGGTGTATGGATCTCATTGGCTGCAAAAATCACATGACCTCGTTTTATGTATACGACTGCATTTCCTGTTCAGTCTCATTCTTACACTATCTCACTACAGAGCAACACGTCTCGCTGCCTGTCCCAATAGCTGTTATCACAGCTCAGAGAGACAGTCTTTTTTTTATACAGAAAACCATCCTTCTAGCTGTGAAGCTTAGGATATAGCTATATTAGAGAATTTTAGTTCTTAGTTAGAGAGAGACTTGTAAAGACTGTGTGCAGCTGGGTGGGGGACGGGGTGGGGTCGGAAAGGAGGTGAGATGATGTGCAGCCCAGCCTGCCCTGTCCTGAACTTGCATTGAAATAGCAATTTTTTTAAAACACTTTTTGGCCAGCAGACCTCCCTTACTGAGGTGAAATTGTCACTTTTGTTTTTGCAGTTCTATTGGTGTCCTTGCGTCTCAGTTTGGCACAAATAGCACACTTGAATGCAAATTTGGTTACAGATATTTTTTAGTAACTGGCGCCTGTTGTCAGTGGTGCCAAAACTGCCATAGCTAATCCCTATAACTTTTAAATAGTTCTATTGCAGTCCGTGCGTCTCAGCTTTGTGGAAATAGCGCACTTGTCCACAAATTTGGTTAAAGATATTTTATAGTAACTTGTGCCTGTTGTCAGTGGTGCCAAAACCGCCATATATAATACATATAACTTTTAAATAGTTCTATTGCAGTCCGTGCGTCTCAGTTTGGCGCAAATAGCGCACTTGTCCGCAAATTTGGTTACAGATATTTTATAGTAACTGCCGCCTGTTGTCAGTGGTGCGAAAATCGCCATATCTAATCCATATAACTTTTAAATAGTTTGACTGCAGTCCCTGCATCTCAGTTTGGCGCAAAGAGCGCACTTGTCCGCAAATTTAGTTACAGATATTTTATAGTAACTGGTGCCTGTTGTCAGTGGTGCCAAAACCGGCATATCTAATCCGTATAACTTTTAAATAGTTCTTTTGCACACAGTGCCTCTCAGTTTTTCGCAAATAGCCCCCTTGTACACAAATTGGGTTACAGATATTTTATAGTAACTGGTGCCAGTTGTCAGCATTGTAAAACCACCATATCTCATCCGTATAACTGTTCAATAGTTGTATATTGCACTATGTGCGTCTTAGTTTTGCGCAAATAGCACGCTTGTACGATAGTTTGTTGAAAACTATCAATTGCTAGTCCTACTGGGCAGTTGTAAATCTCACGGACTGAAGGAAGAACACTGTTGATTTGGTGTTACGGTTCTTCCACCAGACCGCATTTCACAGATATTTGATAGAAACAATTCTGTTTCTAACCCTAGTTGGCCATTGGAAATTAGAGGGATTTAAGAATACCTGTGATTTGCCATCTTTGCAGTACAGTTTCTCTATAAGAGACTGTGAAAAACTCTTACATTTTTATCTTTCTGAACATGGAGCGAACTACAGGTGGTAAGCGAGCAAAGAATGGTGTAGGACATGGAGCTAGAGGTACGAGAGAAGGTGCTCCTTCCACTGCTGTGGACAACACGCAAGCCAGCGTATCATCAGTTGCAGGATTTTGGGTCATGCTGTGGTACAGGACAGGGATAGTCAATGTCCAGTTAAGCTAAAATGGTGGTTCAAATACTACTTTCTTCTGGCACTTTGTGATCTGTGGGTCATGCAGGTTTAGGGGTCATGCGTGGGGTCTCACCGCACCCACTGTAAGTCTGGCCCTGCTAGCTGAACCTGCATGTTAATAGATGACGGACACCAGCCCTGGCTCTCACCACACCCACTGTAAGTCCAGCCCTGAACCTCCGTGATCCACGTTTACAGCCTCACCCGCCTTGATCAGTAATTTCCTTCAACCCACTTGACAGTAGAATGCAGGATTTTCAGAAGGCCTCGTTGACCTACTGGGGACATCTGTTTTGTTAGCTCTAGCAGCAGCAGTATTGGAAAACTAGTTTTTTTTTATATAGTTTATTTCTTATTGTGAAATTTTCTGCTGATGGTCTATAAGGGCACCTGTATGGGTTTTTGGGTCATGCTGCAGTACAGGATATGGATAGTCTATGTCCATTTCACTAAATACTGCTTCAAATACTACTTTCTTCCAGCACTTTTTAATCTGTGTGTCACACAGGTTTGGGGGTCATGCTGTGGTACAGGACAGGTATAGTCAATGTCCAGTTCAACTAAAATACTGCTTAAAATAATACTGCCTTCCGGCACTTGGTAATCTGTGGGTCATGCAGGTTTTGGGGTCATGCTGTGGTCCAGGACAGGGACAGTCAATGTCGTTCTACTAAAATGGTGGTTCAAAGACTACATTCTTCAGGCACTTTTTAATCTGTGGGTCATGCGGGTTTGGGGGTCATGCTGTGGTACAGGACAGGGATACTCTATGTCCAGTTCAACTAAAATGCTGCTTCAAATAATACTGCCTTCCAGCACTTGGTAATCTGTGGGTCATGCAGGTTTTGGGGTCATGCTGTGGTCCAGGACAGGGATAGTCAATGTCAAGTTCAACTAAAATGGTGGTTCAAAGACTACATTCTTCCGGCACTTTGTGATCTGTGGGTCATGCACGTTTGAGGGTCATGCTGCGGTACAGGACATGGGATAATCAATGTCCACTTCACTAAATTACTGATTCAAATAATACTTTCTACTGGCACTTTTTAATCTGTGGGTAATGCAGGTTTTGGGGTCATGCTGCGGTCCAGGAAGGGATATTCAATGTCCAGTTAAACTAAAATGGTGTTTCAAAGACTACTTTCTTCCGGCACTTTTTACTCTGTTGGTCATGCGAGTTTTTGGGTCATGCTGTGGTACAGGACAGGTATAATCAATGTCCAGTTCAACTAAAATACTGCTACAAATAATACTTTCTTCCGGCACTTTTTAATCTGTGGGTCATGCGGGTTTGGGGGACATGCTGTGGTACAGGACAGGGATAGTCTATGTCCAGTTCAACTAAAATGCTGCTTCAAATAATACTTTCTTCCAGCACTTTGTGATCTGTGGGTCTGCACTTTGGGGTTCATGTGCGGTACAGGACTGGAGTCAATGTCCACTACACTCTTATGATTCAAATAAATACTTTTTTCCCGACATTAAAATTGTTTTTTTTTGGGAAAATTTTACCCAAAAACATATAAAAACATGCCGAAAAGATGAAAAAAGGGCGCTTTAAAAGTGTGAGGTCCATGAGTAAATAATCAATTGTATGTAGGCCTTCAATATTGCGCCCAAAAAATGACGGTCAAATCAGAAATAATACGCCCCACTAGGGGAGGCGGAGCCAACCAGACTCCCCACCCCCCAGGGCAATGAGTTGGGAAACATTGTTTTATATAAGGCCCTGATACTCCAATAAGTTTAACGGGGGGGGGGGGAGAAGGAAAGGAAGGGGAAGGGAAGGGAAATCTCACCACCGAACCCCGGAGAGCCCCCAAACGTCTGCGAAGAGCTACAAAAGGGAGGACCCCTCCCAATGGAAGCTTCAATCCCCAAGGGCCAATCAAACCGTGGAAAACCCCTTAATGGGTTTAAAGCAAAGAATCAAGGAGGCTCATCCCCCAAAAGGGCCCAAAATTCCCTGGGGGGACTGTTACTGGGTCCATGGCCTCCAAGTGTGCAGTATTTTAATCCCCTTTCCGGGGGAGGGGGGGATCCCCTCTCCATAAAAATAAGTGGGATCCCCTCCACCCTTTGGGGGCGGGGGAACGGTTGACACCAGCGAGGGGGGATTACCATTTTCCCGTCTGTAAAAGATGTCTTATAAAAAGATTTTTTTAGGAGGATTGCGAAAAAGGGGCCATAAAAAAAAAGAACCGTTCTGGGCGGCCCGGGGGGAGACTAGCAACAATCCGAGTACCCTGAAGGCCCCTTTTCCCAAAAAGGGCAAAGGGCCCTGGCAACCCCACCTAAAAGGGAATAGACCCTCCTCCTGATTGCACCCCCAACGTATCAGGGACATTGGGTCCCATTATGAAGCAGAGTCGGCACCTATCCCCTGGAGAGTATCTTAAAGTTTGTTTCCTGCGCTTTGCGGGCTATCACTGCTTTGTGAGTGAGAAAAAAGCACTTTTCCTTGTTAAACATTTTAAAAGTCCTCGAAGTTTTTCTCCTGCTTTCAGAGTGGGGAGATTTTGGGACAAGAGGGGGGTTCAGCCATGGTAGACAAGGGATTAAAGTGCTGGGAAGCGAGGAGGACACAGAGTCTCTCAAACGGTAAAAGGCTCAAAAAAGACCCCCCCTTCGGAGGCAGAGGCGAAGAAGTGCCGAAGCGAAAATATTAAAGTGGAAATAGGAGAAGGGGGGGGTTTGATCAAACCCGAGAGGGGTTTTAGGGCCCCCGACCTGTACTGTGCTGCGAGGAGCGGGCGGATTAGAATCCCGGGAAGGACCTCCCCGAAGTCCCTGGGGGAAAATAAAGGGTTGTCCGAAATAGGGAACGGGGACCCATTAAATCTAATAGAGGTACTGGGACCTACACCTCAGTATAAGGGAAAAATAGGGGTGTGCTGAAGGACAGAAGTTTGGGGGTCTGAGTTAAAAGGTTCGGGGCCCCACGGGAGAGAGAGTTAGCCTGGGGGAGATGTCGTGCGATTTATACCAGAGTTTACCCTGGGGGCTATGGATCAAACCCAAAAAACCCTGGCGTACGCTGTGGTAGGTGTACCCCTTGCAATGGGTAAGCCTTCCCCCCCCGTCTTCGGCCTGGAATTTACCCCTTCTGAGTCTGGGCGGGGGGCCGCCAAAGAAATTTAGAAAAAAACTTCGAGGGTCTCACCCAGAAGGAGGGGGCAGGGATGGCCCCGTCTGAAGCGGGATAGCAATTTCGGGAGGAGGGAAATTTTTAATAATTTTTTGCTTCCCAAAAACCACGAGAAGTCACCTGCCCCCACCCCCCTGTGCGTGAAACATTGGCTAAAAAAGGGGGAAAAATTACACTCGTAAATTTGAGCTAGGCCCCTGGGAATTTGGGTCCCCAGATTTTGAGGATCCCCTCCCAGGCCGGAGAAGGAAGTTGACTTAAGGGTCTGGGCGGGGCCCAATCAAGGGAAATGTTCGGGCTCAGTTTTTGAATAATTGTTTTGTATTGGCCCGAGGCAAAATTTTTTTCCAGCTCGGACATCAAAGGGGGGGGATATAAAAGGATCCGTCGATGATCAAAAATCATTGAAAAAGCCAACATTTAAACTCCTCCCTCAATCGTTATCCCCTTGTGCCCCGGGTTGGATCGCACTGCAGCCGTAGGTGCTCCATATCGAATGTATAGAAAGGGGGACAAGGGGCAACCCTCCCGGGTCCCAAATTCCGTATTTCAGGGGGTTGAAGGACACCGTTGATCTTAATTTTTGAGAAGGGTTTTTGAAAAAGGCCAGTATTTTAGTGGTAAAAATAGGACCGGCCCCATTGTTTGAGGGTAGGGGTCAGTGAGCCCCAAGAGATCCTGTAAAACGCTTTTTCAGCGTAAAGGGACAGGATCATCGTGGCACCCCGTGTAGTTAGAATTTTGGAATGATGTAAATGTTTTCAGGGGTTTTGCCCTCCCTCCCGACCGGGTTAAATCCCCCCCCGGTCGGGGGGACAGGGTGGGCAAAGGGGGGTTTAAAGGCGATTCGTAAGAGTTTGGCATATTTTTTAAGGTCCACGTTGAGTGGGTATCGGTCTATGCTGCCGCAAACGTGGGCCCCTTACGGGTTTTTGGTAAAATCGTTTGGGGCCGCGGGGGGCCCTCCGGGGAAGGGCGAGGCTGAGACAGTGTTAAAGGCATCCGAAAAACCCGGGGAGAGGCGGGAGTAATCTGAAAGAATTTACCAGTGACCCATCGGCCGGGTTTTTAAGCTGGGGAGTCCCCAACGGCCGACTCCAATCCCCCTTTTCGAAAAATACTCCTCCACCCTCGGGGTGCCCTAAACCCGTTAGAGCTGGAAATGGGGGGAGGGCCCCCACCTGAGGAGAGAGACTGGGTTGCCATCTGGGTTATACGTTAGGTGAATACGGTTTTCACCCGCGATTTTGGGGAGGGGGTACACTAAATTAACTGCGCTATTTTTAATACTGGAAAAACCGGGGTGTGCCCTTTTCCCCCTGGCTTCGCCGGGAGTCGCCCGTCTTATTACCTTTTGTAGAACCTACTAGACCCTGCTGCAAGAGTCTGCCCCAGGAGGCCTAAAAATAATAAAGGACCTCAACCAGCCAACAGCAAAATCCTGCAGCATTTTGTAGAGAGGGCTTGTTGTGCAAGAGTAAACGGGTTACCCTTAGCAGCGCCCCGCGTCGCAGTCGGACGGGCTTTTTTAAGGCGCTACCTGCTTTATCAAGATTCCCCCGAAAGGGCCCATTTCAGTGCCTCCCATTTGAGAAGAGGGGGGTGGGTCTCAGTATGGCCGACCCCAAAAAGCTCAAAAGTCAATTGAGCTCCGCCAAAAAAGCCGAGTCCCGCAGCAGGGCTCATTGAGTTCCCCAAGGTCTAGCTTGAGCGGGAAAAGGGACATGTAAAGAGGGCAAAAATCGGTTCTGGTGACCATAAAACATTGCCCATCAAGGAAGACTGCGCACGGGGGGGGCCCCCGCTGAAGGAGGATATAATCGATCCCGGGGGGATAAGTATTGGGGCTGGAGAAAAAACAATAGTCCCTTCGGACGGATGCTGAAGCGCCATCCGTCCATAGCTGAAATTGGAGAAGGGGTTTTTAATTTTTATACCGAGTATGCTATGGGGGGGAGCCCAGACGAATTATCAAAAGTTGGGTCGAGGGTAAGGTTAAAGTCCCCACAAACATGACGGTGCCCCTAGCCGGGGTGTAACTCGTCTAGGACCTTCAGTAAGAAAGCAAATGCCCATGATTTTGAGCATATATGTTTACGATCGTGAAATCATGCCCCTTAATATTAGGATTCAAATGAGATATCTGGCCTCGCATCAAAATGCATCTATGACCGGGGGGGAAGCCCGGGATTTATGGTGGCGATAGCCACCCCTCTATCTTGGAGTAGGGGAGTTTGCAAAGTGCACTGGAGAAGTATTATCCTTTAAATTTAAAGGGGGGCTGGTTCGTTTTGAAATGTGTCTCCTGAAGGCACACGATTTGGGCTTTTTGTCGGGAAATGAACAGGATTTGGAACTTTCCTAGGCATGTTTAGGGGTTTGGGGTTGAAGGATACTAGTTAAAATCTCCCGTTTAGCTTGAGGGGGTTTTGATGTGTGGGCCCCACATCGGGGGGGGATGAGTGGGGGAAAAAAAAGGGGAGGGGGCAAAAAAAATGGCCGAGGGGGGCAAAGTAGAAGAAACAGGATAACCCAAAAAATCCCGCAAAATAACAAAACATTTTTGAAAAACCCGGAAAGCCAGGTGGGCCCCCAAAGTGGCCAGAAAGGGAGCCAAACCCTTTTGGGGGGTGCGTTTGGAAAGGGATGCCCTAAGAGCGTCCCAAGCAGAATGATCAGAGCATATGAAAGAGAATCCAAAACTATTATAAATAGGGCAAAAAAAGAGAGCATAACCCCGTCCCTAATCAGGCAACAGATCAGTGTACTGGGAAAAACCGTGGAGAGGCAGGGCATCTAAAAAGGAACCGCACTTTCCATCTACCAACTGAAAAAAAAAAAAACGATAAAGATATCGGAGAAACTGCAATTGAGTCTCTACACTTGGGGTGTTCGGGTTCCTTTTGTGCGGGGCCCTCTGGTCGGAAGGCCCTGAGCGTCCCGGGCGAGGAGTGGGAGCCATCCCGACTCCCCCCCCCATGGCAGGGACAGTGAGGGCATCGGAAGTTGTAAGTCCCCCGAAATGATGGTAAATCCTCCGGGGCACAAGGTGTAGGAGCGCTCGACCGACGGACAATAACGAAAAGGAAACCCCCCCGTAAGGGGTTTTCCCCTCCCTTTAGGACGTTAAGAATGGGTTTTTTAGCATAGCTCGCTGTGCCAGGGTATGGGGAGACAACCAAAAAACTGATTCTTGGGATGAAGGACGGCCGGAGGGGCCTTCTGAAGGATTTGCTCTTTAAGGCATGAAATGGCCCGGGAGCTACTTCCTAGGGTGCTGAATGTCCTTGCTAGGAGGTCGCAGGGTCTATGGACCCGGGCTATCTCAATGTGGTTTTCGGGGCGCGGTCCGGATGTTATTGAAGATTGAGATACAGTAGAGATAGCTCGGGAGGCACGATTCTGGAAGCCCCCCGGGTCCTGAGGTTAATCCTCCTCCCTCTGTTTTTTTACATGTCCAGATGCTGTGAAAGGGGAAATAGTTGAGATGAATGTTGCTGCACTACACCTTGCAATGCAGAGAGAGAGGGGAGGGGGAGTCCTGAGCCTGTGTAGGACATGACCCTGGTGGACAAGATGATGTTAGAGGGGATTGAGCAAAGTCGTTCAGAAGCCCTTCTCAATGGAGGAGATATCCTGCCCATGGGGAGGTTTTGTGTAAAAAAGTTGGGGTCCGCAAGTTTTGGGGCACACTGCGGCCGATGGCGACGATCAGCCCCCCCTTCGAATAGAAAGAAAGATGACCTCTTGAGGAAGAAGTGGAGGGTCCCCGGGGCCGTGTCTGGGGGTAAAGGGGTGGCATCCCCCGGGAAAGATGTGGGTACGTGGCCAGGGGGGGGAGTACAGATGGCTAGCATAAAAAAGAGCCTGGGCACCACGCGGTAGGCCAGCAGAACAGAGGACTGGCTCCTGGGGGCCCCTGGGATGGCCCCGGTAGAGTTTCGCCCCCTGTGAGTGTGGACCACGCTGGGGGGTAGAGGCCGACTCTGGCCCCGGTGGGGGAATTTGGGCTCTTAAAGTGCCTGATGCAGGGGTAGTCCCTTGGGACCCCCCTGGGGGCCAAGGGGCTTCTAAGGTTGCAGGGGCCCCCCCGTATTAGGGGGTCCCCCTCCCATTACGGATTTGGAGTCCGGAGAAAGAGCTGAGTGGGCCCCTCACAAGAGGTGGGAAGGTCCAGGTGGGTGCAGGGTCATAGGGGCATGGGCCCCCGAGCCATTTAAAGTGGGCCCCCGAAAGTCCCTGGTGAGGGGTTGGGGAGAGGGGCCGGGATAAACTTGAGTCCTCATTGGCCATCCGCAATGCCCCAGGACTCCCTTGCAGCCCCATCCCCTCGGAGCCGCGGCGCCCGGGGTCCCTCTCCCAGCAAAGATGCGTACCGGCCTGCGCCCCGCTGACTCACATGGCCGCGGTGGGGGGGAGAATACCTGGGACAGCGCGCGCCGAAGATCCACTCGGCGAAGTCCCCGGGAAAGAGGCCGCGGTAAGAGCAGGCGCCGGTTGGGTCCCGGGGCAGAGAAGCAGGCCGAGTCTGGAGAGCGCAGTCCCGGGCGGTGCAACGGCTTTGGGTCCCCCCTTGGCTGGAGCCCCCGGGAAAGGGCTGGGCAGCAGGGGTCCCCTTTGTTGCGGGCCGAAGAGTAGCAGGCTCTCCCTTTATGTCGGGGGTGTGCCATGGAGCACAGCTGTGGGTGGGCCCGGGGGGGCCATCTTGGGGTCCATGCTCCTCCCAGTTTCAGGAGGCATAAAGGGCTGCAAAAAAGCCGAAGTACTGGCAATGATCCCTTTAGCGGGGGTCAGCAAAATGTTGCAGGGCCCGGGTTTTTTTTTTTTTTTGTGCTTTGCCCCTGATTGTGAGGCAGAGGGGGTGGTTCCCTGGAGGGGGCAGGGAGCTCAGGAAGAGGGTTTTTCACGCAGCCATGGCAGACCCCCCCCCCCCCTCTTCCCGGGACTTTTTTCTTGGGTAATGCGATTTTGGGGTATGCTGTGCCAGGCAGGATAGTCAATGGGGCCAGTTTTAACTAAAATGGTGTTTCAAAGACTACTTTCTTCCAGCACTTTTTAATCTGGGGGTCATGCTGTGGTACAGGAGGGTATGGGTCAATGTCCAGTTCAACTAAAACACTGCTTCAAAAATACTCCCTTTCCCGGGAAAACTTGGAAAATTGTGGGTCAGGGGGTTTTGGGGTCATCTTGGTCCGGGAGGGATAGTCATGTCCAGTTAAAACTAAAATGGGGTCAAAGACAATTTTTTTTCAGGATTTTTATTCGAGGTTCTATTAAGGATCTTTGGGGTTTTTGGGGGGCATGGGGGAAAAGGGAAAACCAATAGTAAAGGTCTTATTGAAAAAAAGCTTATTTAACCATGCTTAAGCCATCAAAATGAACACGATTACGGGGTGCCACCCTCCTTGACCAGTTCCAAAACAAAAGTCAGCAATTTCCTTCAACCCACTTGACATTAGAATGCAGGAAATTTTGACACAGGCCTCACTTTGCCCAAACTGGGGATATTGTTCGTTGTTTCAGTTCTAATGTTACGGTGGGAACAAGTCAGCAACGGCCAGCTGGAAGGGGGAAGTACCGTAGCGCAGCGGGGCCCAACAAAATTTAAAAAAATGTTTTTTAAAATAGTCAATTTTTTTTGGGGAAATTTTTTATTCTGGGGTTCCATGGGGCTTTTTTGGGGGTTTTTTGGGGTAGGCTACTTTAAAAAGGATCCGAGGTGGCAATAGGGCATATTCCCGCCAGGGTCCAGAATCAAAAAGTGCCCTGTGATAGTTAAAATGGGAAATACTAATGGGTGGGGGGCCAATTTGATTAGCCGCATGTGGCCATGAAATGGTTAATAAAATGTGCGGGAGCCCTGGCTCTCCTGACCCCCATTAACTAAAGGGCCCGGCCCTGAATCTCGCGTTCCCTTGGGACATTTTTACTGCCACCACTATGTACGAGCTGTTTGGGCCTGGTGCAAAAAGTGATAGGGGTCTCCTGCCGTTTTCCCTGTGCAAATTTCCCAATCCGGTGTCTTGTTTTTTGTGAAAGGTGCCCCTGGCGCTTACCCCTGTCCTGTGGGGGCTTCGCCATCCCCATGTTTCGGTTAGCCATTGAAAAAAATAATTATTATAGCCCGTGAATTTTTTTTTTTGTGACTTTTATAGCTTAAGTCTTGTCTAAATGTAGAACATATCCGTTTTCCCCGTTGGGGATGTTAATTCCAGCTTTCCCACCCGTTTGGGTTTTAGAAGAAGCTGTTGTTCCCTCCCCAAAACTTTAAAGGTCTTTTGGCGTAAAAGACTATCGGCTTTCGGCTATCGACATGATAATTGCCAATATCGACTATCGACCCGATAACGATGGTTGACACAATCGCTCATCACTAGTTACAGGCCATAGCTTAGAGGCATAGTCTTCTAGAGGGGTGGGGAGGAACAGAGACTGAGATTAACTGGAGACTGTGCTACAGCTATGGCCTGTACCACTCAGATGTATATTACCCTATAGGTAGGGTACCTATATTTACCTTTAGTTATCCTAGATAGACCCCTTAACGTAGGGTTGATAGGCCTTTAATATACTAGACATGATTGGTAAGCCCCAGGTAGCTAGGTAGAACCCCGTTAGATAGGTTGGTAGGCTCCAGGTAGATAGGTTGGTAGGCTCGTTAGGTAGGTAGGAAGCAGTTAGGCCCCAGGTAGATTGGCCCTAGGTAAGTAGGTATGTAGGACATAGGTAAGTAGGTCCCAGTTAGGTAGGTAGGTAGGCAGGTAGGAAGATTGGCCCAAGGTAGGCAGTAGTTAAGCCCCAGTTAGGCAGGCCCCAGGTAGATAGTCCAAAGGTAGCTAGGTAGGCCCCAGGTAGTTATGTAGACTGTAGGTGGACTCCAGGTAGCTAGACTGTAGGTAAGCCCCAGGTATCTAGGCTGTAGGTGGGCCCTAAGTAGCTAGGCTATAGGTGGGCCCCAGTTAGCCAAGCTGTAGGTGGCCCCCAGGTAGTTAGGTACACTGTAGCTAGGCCCTATGTTTATAGGTAGGCTGTAGGTGGGCCCTGGGTAGCTAGGTAAATAGGCTGTAGGTGGTCCCCAGGTAGCTAGATTATAGGTGGGCCCCATGTAGCTAGGTAGGTAGGTTATAGATGGGCCCTAAGGTAGCAAAGTAGATAAGGCAATACATAGGTGGGAAGGTAGGCTATAGGTGGGCCCCATGTAGGTAGGTAGGCTACAGGTGGACCCCTGCTATGTAGGTAGACTATAGGTGGGCCCATGGTAGGTAGGCTAAAGGGGAACCACTGGTCGGTAGGTAGGTAGGTAGGCTATAGGTGGGCATGAAACGGGGTTTAGGGTAGGCATAGGGGGACACGGTATTTTGGGTTTAGGCTATGGGTTTGGCCCTCCGGGTATTTTAAGCTATAAAAGGGCCCCCCGACGTTTTTTAAGTAGGTAATAGGCGGAACCTACATAGGTAGGCTATAGGTGGGCCCCTGGAAGGCAGGATTTGGGCCCCTGGTACATACCCCCAATAGGGGGGCCCCCTTTGGTAATATTAATTTTAAAATTTCCCCCCCTAAACGGGGTAGGTAGGTTATAGGGGGGGCCCAAAAATTTTTTGGCAGTGCTCTGCTAAGACAAATTCAGTCCCCCCGGGAACAGAGGGCCGGGGGGGGCTTTTTAAAAAGCTAAAAAGGGCTGCAAACGGCGGTAGTTTTCCCCCCCCCAAATTTAGGTTTTTGAAATTAAGATTTCCCATCTTTTTATGACAAAAAAATTTGGCTATTTCAACATAAATTTACTTGCAACTTTTTAAACATATGCAAAAGTTCTGCAAAATTCTTCTCATGAAAAACTGCAACTATTACTGTTTTGCTCCTAAAAATAAAAATTTTAGTTTTTTTTTTTTTAATTATTTTGTTTGTATTTTGTAGATCCACCTTTGGCTTTCAACACAGAAGTCCCTGCCCCTGCCTGAATCATTCTGGGCATGACCCTCGATTTCCAAAAAAAAAAAAATTTTTTTTTTTCCCCCCAATCATGTCTCTATGGAAATCTGGTCCCAGGTCTCTTCTACATGTTCTCAATGTTGGTGCATACTAGTCGACAGACTTGGGTACAAATACAGCTTTTTTTCTGAACTCTACCTACAAGTGTTCGATTGGGTTGAGGTCTGGGAGACTGTGGAGGCCAATACAGCAACTCTGCTTCATTGTAATTGAAGAATTTCATCACCAATTTTGACATATGATTTGGGTCATTGTCCTGCTAGAACACTATGCCATCTTTTTCATACCATCTTTTTCTTTTTCATCTTTTTTTTTGTACACTCGTACTCGAGTGTACAAAGTTAATCATGTTGTAGGATACTCCCATATGGCACAGATTTGAGACCACCATCGATCCTGGTCAAGTATCCAACGCCTTTGGCTGTGAAACAACCCCATCTCCAACCGACCTTGACAGGTCCTACAATTCTTCGATCCATTAACCCACTTTTCCCTTGATTCTTCCAGAACAGATTTGCACCCAGTCTACTAACTCTCATCTCATTGCTCCAAATTACCTGTTTCCAATTTTCTACTGTCCATTTTTTGTACTTTTTTGCAAACTCAAGTTGACGCTTCTTATGAGGAAATTGAAGTCAAGGCTTCTTCACCTTTTTTTGGGCCACTATTCTTACACTTTTGTAATGTGTGTCGCACGGAGCTTAAGTGGACGTCTGCGATCTCACTATTGTGAAGCATATGAGTCACCTCCACTGTCGTGTTTGTCGTGCCAGAACTGATAGACCTTGTGACGAGCCGACTTGTTGACTCTGTGTAAGGGACCCCAGTATATACCGGGACAGACAGACAGTGCACCATAGCATTAAATCCCCCAAAGCTGTCCCAGTTGCTTGCCAACCCAACCCTAAGCGGTCAGGGACAACTGACCTACATGAACTACAAGGCTCTCCATAACCTCTCTCCTCCTTATATCTCCGCTTTAATCTCCAGATACCCCCCCTCACGCAACCCACCCTGCTCCTCCCAGGACCGTTCTTCCTCTGCTCCCTCTTTTCACACCTCATACAACCTCTTCCAAGATTTCTCTCGGGCCTTACCCCATACTCTGGAACTCACTACCCCTAACACCTCAGACTCCCCCCACTTTCACCAGCTTCAAAAGCAACCTGAAAACCCTCTCTTTCAGGATAGCGCTACAACCTAAATAACCCTGCGTTTATTACACCCTCCACAAACAATGTTGCATCCCCTCACCATTCTGTCTCTTTCCCCTTCCAATGAGAGCTTTGTAGCCTTCGCACGGGCAAGGGTTCTCATCCTCCTTCTGTAACTGTTGTTAGTCACAGATTGACACTCATTATAATTTGTTTTTTGAACTTATGTTATGTATGTAACCCCCTGAATGTACAGCGCCCTGGAATCAATGGCGCTATAAAATAAATAATAATAGTAATAATAACTGGGCAGCAAACACCAAAGAGACAAGACAGACAGACAAACAAACAAACACAATAACAGAATAGTCAGCATAAATAGGTCAGAACCAAGAATATCAAACTATACCAAAATGACAAGCAGAAATCTTTGAAAATAGAAAGAAAAACACAGAGGTGGCGCTCTATGGTGAAAGACGTCCTTGAATTAACGCATTAAAACAACAAATAGAAAAGGTGCTCACCTCGAGCTGTTTGCGATTATTATAGAGGCACACACTCGTACCGGTGCATGGGCTCTATACGAGCCTCGGAATACAGCCCGCAGTCCTCTCTCCGGAGCCACAAGAGCATGGGAGTCCGGGAACAAACAGCAAGGATGAGATGAAAAATATGGACCCGTCGCGCAATCCGAAGGAAAAAAAACCTCGTGAACTAGCTAGGATATGGTTTTAAAAAAAGGTTTTTTTATTACATTAAAAATGAAAAGAGAGTTACCCTTTCTATAATAAAAACACGACACTTATAACGCGTTTCGCACCATTCAGCAGGCGCTTCTTCAGATAAAAATGTTCCTACAGCAAGAGAACAGGACTGTTGCTGTAGCACCTTTTTATCTGAAGAAGCGCCTGATGTTGCGAAACCTTTATAGTGTGTGTTTTTATATATGGAAAGGGTAACTTCTCTTTTCATTTTTAATGGAATAAAAAACCTTTGGTCAAGAGGCAGGCAAAAGGTCAGAAATCCATGAGAATCAAAACGTATACAAAGTGCACAAGCTAAAGCAAAGGCTATCACCAGCAAGGAACTCAAGGCAGAAGGGATCTGAAATATAAAGTCAGGGACCCAGTCCAGAGTGTGATTGGATCAGCTCCCTAACATCCAGAACACAGCCTGCAGATGGCTGTCAATCATACCTCGTTTAAAACACCTACTATTCAGCACAAGGCTAGCAGCAGCAAACGGGTGTGGCAGGGACCTGTCAAACACAATCAGCAGACCTGCCAAGGCAGTGTTCAGATGGAGAAAGCAGAATCAGGCTTGATCCAGCATGGTCATGACACTACATTATTTTTCCTGAACGTCCACCTCTTGGCTTTTGAATGGATGGACAAACTTCATTTCATATTCTTGCAGCTGTCATGGCCTCACACGTGATGCAGTTTGGCAATTGTCTTGGCCAAGAGAACGCTATCGATGAGCTGGATGCTGCTGCTTCTCTTTTCTTGGGAAATATTCTTCATGACTGCTCTTCAATTCAAACCAGAGACCTTCAGCTTGGGAATCAACCTAATAACACACTGAGCTATTAGGCAATGAGAGAACAGGTTGTAATTTATAATTTACAAGAAGAAAAAGAAAGTTCCACCACCAGGAGCAAAACAGTAATAATGCAATTTACATGACAAGAATTATGCATATGCATATAAGCATATGCTAAAACGTTGCAAGTCAAATTTATATGTGAGATAGCCAAGATGATTGTCTATAAAACGATGGAAGTCTCAAGCTGTAGTGGGTGGTGAGATATGGAGATTGAAAGTCAAAAGTTCAAAACATTGTTACCCTTTTGCTTGTCAGTTTACATCCCTGGATTAAGGACCTTTCTCCAGTATTCTAATCATTATATTATATTATTACACTCTAGAAAAGCAACCAGGCCCCTCATTTACTGAGTTCACAGTGACAATTTTCTCTGGCAGAGAGCTTTATAGATTCATTGCTACAGTGAAGACTTATTGAGAAACCCTCTTTTTTTCTAGATGTAAAGGATGTCCCCTTGTTCTGGATGCAGTCTGTTGCAATAAAAAGATCATGTGAGAGATCTCTATACAGACCCTTTATATATTTATATATGTTTATTAACTCACTCTGAAGCCACCTTTTCTCCAAACTAAACAACCCTAATTTTGCTCAGCTTTCTGGATATTGTAGTCCACCCATTTTAATTATTTTTGTTGTCCGCCTTTAAATATACTCAAGCTCTGCAATGTATTTCTTGTGCACTGGTTCCTAAAACTACACAATTTTCCATGTGCGGTCTGATTGGAGATTTGTTTAGTGGTAGAACTATGTTCTTATCATGTGCATGACACGGGCCCTTAATACTGTCATCAATGGCAGATGTCAATGTAAATGAGGTTTAGCCGTATTGGTGTTCGCCATCCCTACTCCCATATTCCGCTAAGAGATTAGTGAATCAATCTGACCGCATCTTTTTAGGGAGACCATGAGAAATAGAACCATTTTCTTTTTTAAATTAAAAGCCCAATATATGCTCAATGTCATGTAAATGCATGAAAAGTTCACAAGGAAAAAAAAAAATGTTTTTTTATTTGTGAGGATCCATACATAAAAATTCATCCCCTCACACCAGTTCTTGAATTTTACCTAAGGTAACCCTCAGTCATGTCACATGAAACAGGATTTAGGATTTTTCCCCCACTGTACAACAAATATCATTGAGGAAGGGGCCTGTTAGCTTTAAAGACCACTGTGTGTGCAATTTCACACCTGAGGTAGACTCTGTGGAGACCTGGTCCTCATCACTGCAGGGGATCATTTTATATTTGTACATATGAAAATGCAACATACATATAGCTATCACTCTCTCATTTCTAGGACCAATGGGTAGCGAGAAATGGGAAACTGGTACCAGGAACAAAGCAACCCGAACGTAGCTTTGGCTCATCCGGTCCAGATGGTACCAGGGACGCCGCTCTGTTTCATTTCTGGGCCGAGATATGGTCCATTCTATGTTAGAAGTTTCAAACAGCTTGGCCCTAGAGGGAGGAGAATGTCAAACCAACCCAGGGGCGTGAGAGGGTGTGACAGGGGCATGATAAGGAATGTCCCAGTGTAATGTAGTCGCAGTGTTCAAGAACCATATGTCCGTGTACTCGGTCTCAAACACTACGCTACCGGGCAGGTTTCTGGCCCAATATAACCCATTAACGGACTGGGCTAATATCCAACAAGGAACTTGGGGCAGTCTACTGGGCTGGTATAGTTCTGTTTCACCATTGTGGGTAAACATATCTCTCTCAGACGTTCAGGGTTGTGGGCGAGGGTCTTCATGTGACCGTGTGGACAGGGTTTAACTGTTAAATAGTATTCAGTTGACCTTATGTACCCCAAGAGGGTGTGCAAAGTAACAAATACATTCCCAAGTCAGGCCATCGGCTCTCGAACAGGGATGGTTTCCTGACAGATGTGGTCTATAACAAGTCCTCTACAAAGGAAGAAGGGCCCCACAAACCTATCTAAACCCCATAAGCCAGGAAGGGTTAGGAACCAATGGTTACCCTTTTTCAAATTTATTGAGAGTTTGCTTTGTTACCCCAGTGTCCATCAAGGAGCCAAGAGTCAATGTTGGGCACTCGAAACAAGGAGCTGGAGTTGCAGAAGATTGAGGAACCTCTTGGCTGCATACACACTCTTGATCTTCAGGATGGACTTCCCAAAAGACCATTGCACCCTAGTAAGATTCAAGTGGCAAACACAAATTCATAGTGAACACACAGTTACATAGAAAATGTAAAATGTCCCAAAAAGTCATCTGCAATGATAAAATTTTTTCATACTGCTTTGCCAGACGGCCTGGACAAACAGAGAAGGGTGATATCAGAAGTGCAAAAAGAGAAGTGCGTACAAAAGTGCTGTTAACTCATTGGCATCTCAACCCCAGTGAATTTGGTCGCAACAGGGTCATTACCACTTGGACACTTGTTCACCACAGACTTTAAAACTACTTGACTAGAACTAAACTTCATTGTACTGGTGAAAGCAGAAGTTTACATACACTAAATAAAAATACACATGTGCATGTTTTTATCACTACCTGACATGAAATCAGAATAAACCTTACCCGCTTTAGGTCAATTAGGAACCAAAATTATTTATATTTGCCAAATGCCAGAATAATGAGAGAGAATTTTTTTAAGGTATTTCTATTACTTTCTGCAAAGTCAGAAGTTTACATACATTTCATTAGTATTTGGTAACATTGCCTTTAAACTGTATGACTTGGGTCAAACATTGTGGATATCCTTCCACAAGCTTCTCACAATAGTTGGTAGGAATTTTGGCCCATTCCTCCTGACAGAACTGTCACAAGTGAGCCATGTTTGCTCGCCTTGCTAGCACCTGCCTTTTCAGCTTTGTCCATAAATTTTCAATAGGATTTAGATCAGGGCTTTGTGATGGCCACTCCAACACATTGACCTGGTTATCCTTAAGCCACTTTGTAACCAGTTTGGGAATACCCTTCAGGTTATTGTCCATTTGGAAGAACCATTTCCACCCAAGCTTTAACTTCCTGGCTGATGTCTGGAGACGTTGCTTCAGTATTGCCATATAATCTTCTTTCCTCATGATGCCATCTATTTTGTGAAGTGCACAAGTCCCTTCTGCAGCAAAACAACCCCACAACAAGCTGCTGCCATCCCAGTGTTTCACAGTTGGGATAGTGTTCTTAGGCTCCCAAGCTTCTCCCTTTTTCCTCAAAATGTAATGATGGTCATTATGGCCAAACAGTTCAATTTTAGTTTCGTCAGACCACAGGACAGGTCTAAAAAAAGTAGGTATTTGTTCCTGTGTGCATTTGCAAACATTAATCTGGCTTTTATATGTTTATTTTGGAGTAAGGGCTTCTTCCTGGCAGAGTGGCCTTTCAGCCCATGTTAATAGAGGACTCGTTTCACTGTGGATAATGACACAATCTTACCAGCTTCCACCAGCATCTTTGCAAGGTCTTTTGCTTTTGATTTTAGGTTGATATGCACAGGTTGGACAAGTCCACAATTCTCTTCATGATATCTTGGCTGATTTTTTTTAGACTTTTCCATGATGTTACACACAGAAGCAGTGTGTTTCTGGTGTGAATTAAGTGTCTCTAATAACTCAGATGTTGCCAATAAACCTATCAGAAGTTTCCAAAGTCATGACATCATCATATGGGCTGTCCCAAATTGTTTAAAGGCATAGTAATCCTAGTGTATGTAAACTTTTGACTTTGCAGAAATTCATTAAAAAATTCTCTCTCTAATTATTCTGGCATTTGGCACATATAAATAATGTTGTTAATCCTAATTGACCTAAAACAGGTAAGGTTTATTCTGATTTAATGTCAGATAGTGAGAAAAACATGCATATGTGTCTTTTTATCTAGTGTATGAAAACTTCTGGTTTCAACTGTATATAATATAACTGATAATAACCATGGTCCAGGTCATAACCACTGAAGGAACAGATACTACATTTAGGGCGACATATCAGAAAAGAGGTGCCGCCACGCTAGTTTTAAGGCGCATTAAATGAGTGTATAGTGCGCCTGAATGAATGAACCTGCCAAAAATCTGGCGTCTGGTATGCTTTGCATAGTATAATTGATGCGCATAGCATATCATTGCTAGCATATTTGATGCGCCTACTTTAGGCGCATTCAATTGTGACGTGCCAGGCGTATAATGTGCCTAGTTTTGGTGTACTACAGTTCATTTATATAGGGAACAGGACGTCAACAGTCTTTTGGCTCAAAATACACCAAAAACATGGCGCAGCCCTGATGGGACATGTCGCCCTTAATCTTAACCAAAAGGTGGAGAAGAGAGAGAGAGGACGAGTGTTCAGTCAGCTTTCTCATATGTTTGACAGCCTCACTCTAATATCAGACATCATGGATGTAGCTGGATGTGACAATTGTTTTCCCAATTGCTGGGTGTGGTACAGTAACTGTTCTGTTATATCTTGACCCATATCGGATGCAGAATGATAAATGTTGAGAGTCATTACTGCTTCTGATAGTTAAACAGGCATGCAGTGATTTTTATCTACTAAAGACACGTAATAGGCTCAAGATGGGGTCACTGCATTTTAAGAGGGCATCTCCTAGATTTTTTTGTGTATTGCAATCAGTGGTCCTACAGAGGGAGGCAAATTGTGACCTCTAGTCTGTTGGGTACTAGGATAGAGTTTGAAGTATGATCACATCTATCAATATCCGTTGTCATTGTTCATCATAGCAGCAGATTGTCGTGATGCAGCCACAGCAGATAATTCCGTATTAATAGCTCTTGCCTATTCTTCTTATTTAAGAGAGGACCTTGACAGAAGCTCTGTGGTGGCCGTATTTGTTGTGCTTGGTTTCCATGGTAACAGGAGCATCCATTGTCACAGTACTTTGTGCGGGTGTCTCCATAGAGACAGCAGACGGGTGCTAATAACTGACTATATACAGTGTGGAGATGCTGGAGGCTCCATCTTAGATTCTGTTAAATATGTGCAGACAGAAAAGTCTACCACATTGCAACAAAACATGAATTATGCTGCACCAGGTTGCATGATGGGTAACAGGTGCCAGGAGGCACGAGCCACAGAGACACGGCTCAATATCTGAAGTCCAGCATGCACACAATGTGACTTGGGGATAGCAATAGCCTCTATTTAATCTAAGGACTTGTAATCTTCTATCTGTCTATTTCTGGTTAATAGATTCTAGATGACGGTCACTACTAGTGGCTATTGTGTGCTCATAAGGCCACCCGACTTTCCATGCTTCATATTAATCTCATTTGCTGTGTAGACTTCCAGTCTGTTTCAGTCAGTATCTGTAGAAAGCTGGGTGGAGAGTGCAGCCAAATTCTGCAAAACATTAAGATCTGTTCATCCTGAGCACACTAGATATACTGTACAGTGCGGTCACATATAGAATAGTAGAGACACTTTTATTGCTTTTTATGTTAAAGATCTTGCAAAAACAAGTCACTTTGCAATATCTGTCCTACCTATTCCTAGATATCCCATCTTGTATGGGCTGCATCAGCTCCTCAGGTCACTATAGCTACAGACCAGTTCATTCACTCATGATAGGCTGACAGCACTGGTTTCTATAGCTACAGACCTGGCTTCTACTGCTGCCTAGTAGAAGGCAGTAAACACGCCCCTGAATTCATAGTGAAACCAAGAAAACAGGACTGAGGTAAGATGAATCAATGTAGTGAGACAACCCCTTTTAATAATGTCATATTTTATAGCCCCAAAACAGTTACAGAATCTTAAATTATTTCCGACATAAGGATGACGCAGTTGCTGGACTGTATTAATTTCCCTGCACATAAACCTGCAGCCCTAGACATTCCTGCACACTGTCCGGGGCCGATCAATGGGTGGCTTCATCCTCCTCCACTTGTCTGCAGATAAACTGCTTCCTATTGAAAAAAACAATGATCTCAGCTCTGAGAGTTTCAGATTATAAGGATCATGTCACTATGGATGTGATGTCCACATCAATAATCCTCTACTGGAGGAAAACTAAGGGAGGGTAGGGGCACCCACTGCCTACTATTCTCTGTGTCCAGGCAATATGGGGGAGATCGGCAATAGAAGCATCATTAACTGAGTGCAGCACATGTTCATTATCAGAGTGGTCATACTCAGCATCACTCTATAGTGCAGCCCGTTCATTATCTACTCCCTCAGGGACATGTCATGTTGCAGTAATTCTTGGTGGTTGGAGAGAATGGGCAGAATCCTGAGTTATATGCGCAAACAAGACAAACAAGACTCCCTGCCCTAAATTTCTGCAATATAACCCAATTTTTACTATAAATAAAGTGAGTAAACTGAACTAGATCATGTACCCCAATATATAGCGTTGGACTGAGGTGTTTAAAGGGGTTGTCTCACTATAAGGATTGCTTTTTATGTTGAAAATCTTGCAAAAACAAGTCACTTTGCAATACATGTCCATTAACAGAATCCTACCTATACTTAAATATCACCTCTTGTATGGGCTGCATCAGCTCTTCAGGTCGCTTTAGCTACAGACCTGTTCAATTTCTCATGATAGGCTGCCAGCACTGGTTGCTATAGCTACAGACCTGGTTTCTACTGCAGCCTAGTAGAAGCCAGTAAACACGCCCCTGAATTCAAAATGAAATCAAGAAAACAGGACTGAGGTAAGATGAATCAATGTAGTGAGCCAATCCCTTTAAGGTCCACAGGTGGAGTTGATTCTAGGGGCCCCCCAGTTCAGTTGTTTCTGGACCCACCGGTGGAGTTGATTCTAAGGCTCATTGTACAGCTACTGTAAATGACTGTACAGGCCTCCTATACGTTGTCTCTGGGTTTTGGACTCTCTCAGTTATTCTGCCTCTCCCATGGATGCATATGCAGTTAAAAAACATTCACAAGTCTGCCATGCTCAAGGGCCCATCGTGGTTTTGCCCTTTTCCCCTGTGGGCCTTTCCAAGCCTACCAATATATTTCCTTGGATACCATGACCAGTGCCCTGCAACCCTATTGTATGCCCTGGAACTCTACTCCTTATTCAGCATCCCTAATATCAGAACTGTCTTAACAGAATTATGGGCCCCTGGGCATAGCACTGCAGTGGGCCCTGCCCAAATACATGACATCACACTTGGCCATGCCTCGAGCCCCTCTCAAGCACAGCCATATTATCACACCACTTATGTCTGGACATCGGCATCCTGCAGCCTACAAGACTAATTGATGGGGCAGGGAGCCTATAGCTCCCTTCTCCACCATGGTTTTTAACTGTTTGCACATCCTAAAAACACACAAACAGTTAAATAAGCAAAACCAACCAAGGCATACAGGCTATGTTTCTTGTATTCCTTTGACATACATATACCATATGGGGCCCCTATACTTGTGGGGCCCCCGGACAACTGCCTAGTGTGCCCAATGGAAAAGATGGCCCTGCCTACTATTTACTCTGCACCCTATACCCTGCCGTATACTGCCTATAGATGTTCAGAACCCAAACTTTTGGTCCAACAGCTCTACACTCTATTTCGCACTTCTACTCTGTATTCTGAATTCACACTCTCTGACCAACACACAAATCTTTGTTCATACACTTCCAAAACCTACTGTGCAATTTTATTAAATCCATATTGCGGACGTGAAGATATGTATAATAATCACCATCATCCTTGTAATTATAACCATGATCCTTATAAGCACCATCATCCACACACATCAGCGGTAGATGCAATATATTACACAGCAGTTTTAGGACAGCATAGAAAGAGTTGCAGAAATCCTATTTATCCGTGGAATTCTAAAATCCTGTTTTATATATAGAGCAGGGCTTTCTATATTGAGCTATAAGTCAGTACCCCCATCACCATCACTGAGTGCGCAGGAGAACAAGCATGGGAGGTGCTTAAAGTTTTCTTGTGATGTCACCAGGGGCTCAACACCCCCCGTCCATGTGTGGGAGGGTCCACGTGTCAGTTTGAAGCTGTAAGTTTCACAAGGGGGCTTTAAGTAAAGAACTCATGGAGAATACAGCATCCTCCTGATCTGTGTGTGAGATACGCCTGCTGGGGGGAGAGCACTGCAGGGTACAAGACACAGCTATTCTCCAGCACCAGTCCTACTATACCAAGGTAAGATTTCATGAAGGGGGACAATGCCATCGGTGGATTATATAATGTGCTCACAGGGGTCTACAATGGAATGTGAAGCCGGTATATTGATCTGCAGAGCTGGCAATCAAAATCACAGACTGAAGACAACATAGTATAATAGAGGCTGGCATAGATGAGTGCCCCCCTGCCTGTAGACCTCAGAGATAAGCACCAGGAGATGATTCCAGGTCCATACCCTGCACCCCTGACTCTGCTTACATAACCTGGTCATATTAACATATTACTGAGCGCAGCTTTCTAGGGTCAGAAGCTGCCAGGAAAGCTGCCTGCATTTCCACCTGTCCACGTGTATTGAGCTCTTGCTGTGGAGTAAGGGTTAATCTCTCCGCTCAGCAGAGTATTTCTGTCTCCCCCCAACAGGAGATGCTATTTTGGCAGAGATTTTTGTCACCTTCCAGCGGAGTGTTCCAGACAGATTTGTGAAGGAATTAGGTCTGCTCCCCAGGGGGACACTTCTTCCCTTTTCTCTGGCTTTATAGCCACTTATTGTCTTTGCCCTCAATCATTAATAGTTTACTGGAGACACTGGGGTCATGATGCGTGCATTATATGGTATATTGGAGACTCTGAGTTCTGTCCCTGGTCCTGATCTTTTCAAAGTATGGTATATTAAAGACCCAGATGTCTGCCCCTGGTCTTGCTACTGTCATTGTATAGTAAACTAGAGACCTCGAACTCTGCTCCGGGTCCTCTCATTTTATGGTATATTAGAGATTTTGAGGTCTGTGCCTGGTTCTGATTCTCTGTGTGTAGTGTATTTGTTAACCTGAGCTTTGTCTCTGGTCCTGATCTTCTTAGTGTATGATATAGTGAAGACCTGGAGGTTTGCTTCTTGCGCTGTTCCGGTAATTGTACTGGAAACTAGAAATCTTGAAGTCTACGCCTGGTCTTGATTCTTTCTTTCTGTCTTGATTATATGATATCTTAGAGACCTCAAGGTCTGTTTTTGGATCCATCATCTTCTAGAATGGTGAATTAGAGATCACAAGATCTGTCCCAGTGCGGATCTTTTCATTGTACGGTATATAGGATAACCAAAGTCTGTGTTTGGTCCTGATCTTCTCATGGTGTGGTATACTGGAGAGTCTGGGGCCTGCCCTGATTTTCTTACATTATGGTATACTGCAGACCCCCAAGGTCTGCTCCTGATCTTTTCATTGTATGGTATACTGGAAATACTGAGATCTACCTAGGTCCTGCTGCCCTCATGTTATGGTATATTGGAAACTTTGAGTCTTTGCTCCTTTTATTGGTCTGTTCCTGGACCTGCTCTATGATATGTTGGAAAACCTAAGGTCTGTCTCTGGTACTGTTTTTCTCATTTTATTTTATATTGGAGACCGCAAGGTCTGCCTCTGGTCTTGAACTTCTCATTGTATGGCTTATGGGATAACTGGAGATCTGCACCACAGTAGTAAGTAATTTTTAAATTGTATGGTGTATTGGAGACCCCAAGGTCTAGCATTAGTCGTGATCTACTTGTTGTATGGTATTTAGAATAACCTCATTTCTGCCCCTGGCTTTGGTCATATACCATATGCGTGGCATATGAGATAACCTGAGGTCTCTTCCTGGTCCTGTTCCACTCTTTGCATGGTATGTAGGATAACCTAGGTTTCTGGTCCTGCTCCTCCCTTCGTATGATATATTGGAAATTTAAGATCTAACCCAGTCCAGAGCCTCTTTCTATATTATATATTAGACATCCATGAACTATATTTCTGGTCTTGATCCTTTCATTGTATGGTATATTGGAGTCATCATGGTCTGCCCCTGGTCCTGATCCTCTTACTGTATAATATATTCAAGACCAGGGGGTCTGTCCCTGGTCCTGATCTTCTCAGTCTATGATATATTGGAGACTATGAAGGTCTGCTTCCGGTCCCGATCTTGTATAACATGTTAGAGACAACAATTTCTGTCCTTGGTCCTCTCATTTTATGGTGTATTGGAGACCCAAAGGTCCAATTCTGGTCCTGAACCTCTTCTTGTGTGGTACATGGATTCATCTGAGCTCTGTCACCCGTATTGATCTCCTCAGGGTGTGGTATGTTGAGGACCCCTAAAGCTAGCCCTGGCCCTTCTACTCTCATTTTATGGTATATTAGAAAATCTGTAGTCTGCCCAGGTACTAATTTTTTCATAGTATGGTATTTTGGAGACTTGATGTTTTCCCGGTCCTGAGTCTGTTACTGAATTGAATTTTGAAGATCCTGAGGTTTGTCCCCGGTTTTGAACTCTCATTGTATGGCATATTAGATACCAAGGTCTGTCTCTTGAGATAATCTTCTCAGTCTATGGTATTCTGAGGACTTAGAGGTCTGCTCCTGGTCCTGAATTTCCCAGTGTATCGTAAATGGGATAACATGAGGTCTGCTGCTCGTCTGGTTCCTTTCATTGTATGATATGTTGGAGAGTCCAAGGTCTGCCTTTGGTCCTGACTCTTTCACTGCATGTTATATTAAAGAACCCGAGATCTGCCCCTGGTCCTCTCACTGTACGGTATATTGAACACCACAATGTCTGCCCCTGGTCTTTTCACTGTATGGAAAATGAGATACCCTGAGGTCAGACCCCATCCTGAACTTCTCGGTGTATGGTATATGGTAGTGATATGGAATCTGTGGCTTTCTAGCTGTTGCAAAACCACAACACCTGGTTTTTGCAGTTTTTCAACAGCAAGATAGCCAATACTTGGAAATTACTGGTATCCGGAATAAATGAAGGTCTGCTTCTGGTCCTGCTCCTGCCATAGCATGGTATATTGGAGAGTATGGGCTTAGCTCCGGGTCCTGTTCCTTTCATGGTATATTTGAGAGTCTGGGGTTTGCCCATGGTATTGATCCTCTCATTGTATGCTATAGTAAAGACCTTGAGTTATGCCTCCAGTCCTGATCTTCACATTACATGTATGTGGTATACTCTGAGGTCTTCCTTTGGTCCTGAAATATTGATTGTATGATACATCGGAGACTCGGGGGTCTGCTTTAGTTCCGACTTTCTCAATAAATGATATATAGAACACCTTGAGGTCTGCTCCTGGATTGATCGTTTCAAAATCATTCTATTTTATGGTATCATGAACATGGACAGTCTAATATGGCTGTAATATATCGGTAATATGGTCACCTAGATATAGCCCCTTTGCCAAAATGAACCTAGATCACCAACGAACGCTATGGTGATCTAATGTTAGTTCAGTAAGGGGTTGGGCTGCTATGTGTGTACTATACACGAAAAAACTGTGTACACATGGAAAAATGAATTCAAATGAACATTCCTAATGCCCAACCTTGTGAATGAGCAGTAAAGATTCCTGTACAACAGGGAACATGAATTGGAATAAAATTTGTGAAATTTTGCGTCAGGAATGATCATGATGCTGGCCGCTGGTAAATGAAGGGGATGTGTTACATATTTTCGGCCATTACATTGAAGCTATCGCTGAAAAATGAAAGCTCGAGCAAAGGAACACTGCCACTAATAATGGTGAAGAATAGAGACCAGATTTGTGTATAATTTAAATTGAATGTCCACTCTTGTGGTCATCCTTGTATAGGTCTGATGTGGGTTGCACCTACACACAGGATGTACTCAAGTAGGACGATCAATTATCAGCTGCTATGGCAGAGAAAACGGTTACATTTCTTTACCTGTACCGTGCAGTGAGAGCCCTTAAGTTGCACAAGGTGCACTGTGTATACCCACGCCCTACAATCAGTGCTCAATGATTCTCTGTTATCTGCCTGTGGCTGCAGAAGACACGTTTGCCTTAAAATTACATAAATCCCTTTAGTGCTGTGAGGGACGGCATCGTGTTCTGCATCACATGAAATTGCTGTGTACAGCAGAGAGGCGCGCTGCTGCCGGCAGGATGATTGCTCTGCGTGACGTCAGGCGGATCTGTCCATGAAATATTTCTCTGTCATGAGATTATCGTGTTATTAATGTGTGCTAGAAATCCCATAGTGATCTCCACCCTGAAACTGCACAGCATGCCATCAGATTTGTTATATGAAACTGGTTTGCACGATCTGAGGTACTGTGGATTGTAAAGGAGCAGTGAGAACCAGTTTTAAAAAAAAGTTATGGCACCCATGTAATATCTTGTATAGGACACACATGATTGGCTCATTGCCCTGCAACTTTATCCTAAAGTGCTGCAAGGTCTAATATTGGTGCTTGATACATTATGTAAAGAAATCTGTAGTACTTCGCCCATTACAATATACTGTGTGAAGAGATGCACAGTGCTCCACCCATTACAATATATCATGGGAAGAGATCCACAGTGCTCTGCCCATTACAATATATCATGGGAAGAGATCCACAGTGCTCCGCCCATTAAAATATATTGTGTGAAGAGATCCACAGTGCTCCGCCCATTACAATATATTGTGTGAAGAGATCCATGGTGTTCCACCTGTTACAATATATTGTGTGAAGAGATCCGCAGTGCTCCGGCCTTTATAATATATAATGTGAAGAGATCCGTAGTGCTCCGCCCATTACAATATACTGTGTGAAGAGATGCACAGTGCTCCACCCATTACAATATATCATGGGAAGAGATCCACAGTGCTCTGCCCATTACAATATATCATGGGAAGAGATCCACAGTGCTCCGCCCATTACAATATATTGTGTGAAGAGATCCACAGTGCTCCGCCCATTACAATATATTGTGTGAAGAGATCCATGGTGCTCCGCCTGTTACAATATATTGTGTGAAGAGATCCGCAGTGCTCCGGCCTTTATAATATATACTGTGAAGAGATCCGCAGTGCTCCTCCCATTACAATATATCACTTGAAGAGATCCGCAGTGCTCCGCCCATTACAATATATCATGTGAAGAGATCCACAGTGCTCCGCCCATTACAATATATTGAGTGAAGGGATCCACAGTGCTAGATCTATTACAATATATTGCGTGAAGAGATCCACAATGCTAGATCTATTACAATATATTTCGTGAAGAGATCCACAGTGCTCTGTCCATTACAATATATTGTGTGAAGAGATCCACAGTGCTCCGCCCATTACAATATATAGTGTGAAGTGAACCACAGTGCTCTGCCCATTACAATATATTGTGTGAAGAGATCCACAGTGCTCTGCCCACTTCAATATATCATGTGAAGAGATCCACAGTGCTCTGTCCATTGCCATATATCGTGTGAAGAGATCCATAGTGCTCCGCCCATTGCATTGTATTGTGTGAAGAGATCCAAGTGCTCCGCCCATTACAATATATAATGTGAAGAGATCCGCAGTGCTCCACCCATTATAATATATTGTGTGAAGAGATCCACAGTGCTCCGCCCATTACAATATATCATGTGAAGAGATCCACAGTGCTCCACCGATTACAATTTATTGAGTGAAGAGATCCACAGTGCTAGATCTGTTACAATATATTTCTTGAAGAGATCCACAGTGCTCTGCCTGTTACAATATATTGTGTGAAAAGATCCACAGTGCTCTTCCCATTACAATATATGATGTAAAGAGATCCACGGTGCTCTATTCATTACAATGTATTCCCTGAAAAGAACAACAGTGCTCCATCTATGAGGAAAACTGACCCCAGCTTCCACACATGTCACTAGGAAGCAATCAATCAATTAGGCAAAAGGCATATGTCCCCAATTTAGATACAAGACCTCATTGCTCCTAATCCATCCATAGGAAACAAGCCCAGCGGGGAGTTGAAGTGTCAAAGGATTGTCAGTTAATTTTGTTAGCTCCTGGCCTGGGCTAGAGTACACATGTGTTCCCAGACCCAAGCAACAAGGAATGAGCAGCCGCCAGGTGCAGGAAAAGG